>SNQJ01S0019521.1:85828-110489 GCA_010110895.2 Picea sitchensis | reverse complement strand
ACTTGCGTGACACGGGGTCGATCCTCGTCGGCTACCACTATAACCCCAGGTGCAACCACTCAGCCTGCAAGAATGGCGCACGAGTAAATCCGGGTGAGAATCGAACATGAGACTTCATTTTACAAATTTCCTTCCATTTGCACGACACTTGCCAATCCGTCTACACCTGTGTGGGCGAAGTTATATATTTTATTACATTAATATTTTAAATTTAATAAATTTATTGAGTTTAATAAATTTAAAAGTATTTTTTTATTATTTATTTTGAATATAATAAATAGTAAGTTTWATGGTTAAAAATATGTTTTGTTTTATTAGATGTTATAGATTTATAGATTTAAATATGGAGAAAAAAATATGTGCAWTTTTCTAAATTAAATGATGATGACGATGATTAACTTGAGATCAAAATTGGTTTATCGGATTTTAAGAAAAGTAAGAGATTACTTGAATTTCTTTAAAATGTTATTTCGATGCTTGAAAAGCATTAAGAGAAGCATTCCAAGATCACTAAAGTTTTGATGACTTAGAAGGTTAGGAAGGTGGGTATTGTGACAAATATTTTGAAATTGAGATCTAATTTGGGTATACGCAAGGTACTCTAGGAGAAAATGCTTTTCATCTTCAACCCTCTTGGTGTCACAAAGGTGACAGATTCTTTCATGTCATGGTGTTTTGGGGATTGTTAAATGTCCAGTTTCACTATGGAGCTCATGAGAGTTAGTTCTTATTTTAGCAATATTGGTTCTCTTCTTTTCACCAGCCAAAACAAAGAGATACTTTTGATCTTCAAGATTAGGGTTAACCACCTCCTTTTAATATCTTAATTTTATTTTATCTTCTAATTCTTTATCACACCATAGATTCTCCTTAAATTTAGATTGTACAATATTTGTAGTATCATCGATATTATGCAGAATAATTTCTTTTATTCCCCAATGATTTAGCCAAGACTTGACATCATTATGTCATTCTTGCTTGAGCCATTGGTGATTTTGGATAGAGTCTGAAGTAATTTTGGGGAGCCTCTTCTAATCCATGTTGTTTGTCTTGTTATTGTACAATAAATACCTAATCATAGTTGTGCTCTCAATGGGGAAAGGCTCGCTTCTATGAGGAGGATAAGATAGGGTGTATTGCCTTTAATTTTGAGATTATAAGTTATAAAATTCTTTTGGATCTTCTCTATCTTTCTCCGAGATTCTCGAGAGATGTTGCATCCCCAAACTTCACATCCATATAAGATAATAGGAGTGATAAGAATCTCAAAGAGAATCTTTTTCTCATCCCATAGCCAAAGGTCTGCTAATTTACAATTATTTTCAAGCCCATGTAATAAGTTTTCCACCCTCCATTTATCCTTTTCTCAATGCTAGTTCCAATTGAGCTTGTGATGAATATCGATTCCAATGTACTTGTATGCAGACACCTCCTCCAAGATATTGTTGTCATATGCAAAAGTATCATAACAAAATTAAAAAAAAAATAAAATATTTTTATTAATTTGAATATGGAGAAAGAAAAATATATACACTTTTTAAAATTAAATAATAATAACGCAACAAGATTTAGAAAAACAAATATTTTTATTATTAATACATGCAATTTTAATTCTCATTATATAAAAATGAAAATATGAAATTACATCACTTAGTTTTGGGATAACAAGTGATGATCTTTTTACACAATTTAACATGATTTTCAATATTTTTCAAAATAACATGGAAAATCATATGGGGTTTTCCTTTATTGAGAAAGTTAAGGTTTATGTGATTATGGATGTTGAAGACCTCATCCAGATGGATGTTGGTGGCCTCCCACCTATTCCAACTAGCTCAATTTGGCATTTTTCTAGTTGGGCAGTTTTTTCCTAGTTTTCGGGTCCTTGACTTCCAGGGCTGTTTTGAGGCCCTAAACAACGTTTTTAGGTCTCACCATAGTTAAAATGCAGACAAAATAAGAGTCTGATGTCAAAATTCGTATTCCTTAGATAGAACTTTCCAACGGGCTATCGTGCGCCTAAAATAGATATTATATGCAAAAGTTACGATCCCCGAAAGTTGATGTACTAGTTTACCCCAACGGGGCCCACATGAATTTTGGCGCTTCATCTCCTAGGGTTAGGTTTTTGGATGTCTAGGGTTTTGGAATTCATGTTTATTGTAAAAAAGGCTTGGAGAGCCTCATTCTAACCATCTTCTTGCAAATGAGCGCAACAGTCACATCTCTTCTCAGAGATAATCCACCACCATTCTAACAAGCTTGTTTTCCACTGCATTTTACAGTTTCAACACATTTTCTTATTGAATATAAACCATTTTTATTGTATCTTTGTTATTGTATCTCTATTATTCTTGTGTCTCTATGTTAAGAATAATAATAATCTATATTCATTTTCGTTCTGTTCGTAAAATCCAGATCAGTGGTATCAGAGCGATTTGCTCCTTGTCGTTCTTAATGCATGTCCCCAACGAGGTCAGGGTACAAAGAATTGGGTCTCGAGCTTGTTTCTCTTGAGGAGAAAATCTCTCGCATGGTCAAGCGACCTCTCATGGCGGGAGAAAATAAAGACGGCGGGACAGGAGATCCTTTCAAAATGTTGCTCGAGGAAGCCCTCACGCAACAGAGGAACAAAATGATGGATAGTTTTGCGCAAATCCTTCGGTGGTTACCAACAAGTGACACATCTTCCTCGAACGGAGGTGCCGCCCCCTTCAAGGTACAAATCAACTTTTATATTCCCATATTTGAAAGTAAAATAGACACAGATGTTGTAGATAAATGGTTGAATATGCTAGAAGGGTATTTTTTGTCCATAACTTTTCGAACAGAGAAAAGATTACATTTGCACTCCTCAAAGTCATTCCCCATGTCAAAGATTGGTGGGAGACTTTCCGTGAGCAGAAGGAAACAGAGGAACCCTAATTATTTACAGTTGCAGTCACCTAGGAGTCCTTCAGGGATGCTATCAAGGAACCATACTACCATGTCAGAAGTTATGATGACCTATACACAAAATGGACCGCACTACGATAGGAAAGAGACCAAGCAGTGCCAGCGTTCACAAATATATTCCATGCCTTGCGCACCAAATTGGGTATCAAATATTTTTAGCGACATCTGGTGCTCAAGTATCGCGGTGGTCTACATAAATACATCTAGGCCAAAATGGAGTTTTTGGACATCTCATCCTTGGGCGCGACTTACCGATATGCCTTCAAAATCGAGCAAAATCTTAAACAAAAGGTGCAACAATTTGGGCCTAGGAACCCCTCACATCAAAAGCAAGTAAAGGGAATCCCCAACCCACGGAACAAAGGATAGAGAAAATATGGATAGCCTTAGGACAACCAGTCTAGGCCGTAAGCAAAGAACACTGGGAAATGGTGCGACTTCCATAAGAACCCCTGGCATAACACTATTGATTTCCACTCCAAGCAATCACTGGTGGCTGAGGTGAAAGCCTCTAAATCAGATGTGGGTTCTGAATCTTAGTCATAACCATAAAGGGGGAGACAGATCATCGACGTGGAACCCAGTGCCACCATTGCTACCACCAAGGTCCAACCCGGTGAACCAGACGAGCCATAAGAAGGTGAGCGCCTCTTTCATTCACAGATGTGGGTAAAAGGAAACCCATTGCACTTTATCATTGATAGAAATAGCCAGAAGAACCTCATCTCAGAAGAGGTCATCAAGCGGTTAGACCTACCGACAATGTCACACTCGCAACCCTACACCATTGGATGGCTTCACCAAGGAAGCGATCTCCACGTCAGCCAATAGTGCCATCTGTCATACGACATCAAGCCCTTCAAATATGAGGTATTATGTGATGTCACTCCTCTCGAAGTTTGTAATTTTATTTTGGGAAAAACTTATTTATGGAAACGTCATGTTGTATATGAGTCTAGGCCTCATAGTGTTATTATTACTTTGAACATGAAATTATACAGGATACCCAAGGCAGTMCCACCTAGTGGTATTTCCTTGATCTCTGCCAAGAAATGTAGGAAGGTCATCTCTTAGACCGAGAAGTTTTTCTTCTTCGTGATTCACTCTCATAGTGAGTGAAAGAATGCAGCCACATCTAGGGCCTCCATGAACGACTTCTCCACACAGTAAAGTAAAGTGGACAATGTCGTGGAATAATACAAACACATATTCTCCTTGCCTACTGGGGTACCTCTACACTGTCAGGTCAAGCATCCCATCGATATGACCCCCAACACACTGCTTTCCAATGGGCTAGCCTACCGCTGCTCTCTGTTAGAGAATGAGGAAATCAAGTGACAGATCCAAGAACTGCTCGACAAGGGGCACATCCATCCCAACTCATCGCCTTGTGGGAGCCCAATCGAGCTGGTGAAGAAGAAAGATGGGACTTGACGACTTTGCATTGATTATCGAACCCAAAATAAAATCACAGTCAGGAACCGATACCTAATTCCCAGAATCGATGATATCTTTGATCATCTCAAGGGAGCCAAATACTGGCCATCCCGAACCACACTCACTAAGATTCAGAGCTTCTTAGGCCTTGCTAATTTCTATCGCAGGTTCATGTTGGGATTATCCCATATTGCATGGGTCCTCATCTAAGTAACCAGGGGTGGTGGTAAGGAAATATTTGTGTGGGGCCTGTCCCAACATCAAGCGTTCGATGATTTAAAACAACAATTTTTCTCAGCCCTAATACTTTCATTACCATACCTGCAACAACCCTTTGAGATCGAGACAAATGCTTCAGACTATGTTGTGGGCACAGTTCTCACTCAGCACGACCACCCCGTGGCCTATCATAGTGAGACACTATCAGATGTTGTTCGTAAGTACCCTACTTACGACAAAGAAATGTACTCCATTGTGCAAGCCTGTTGCCAGTGGAGACATTACATTCTTAGGAAGGAGACAGTCATCCACATGGATCATAAGCCACTGCAGTTCATGCAGACACAAAGCAAATTGCAGAATGACCGCCATCAGAAGTGGTCCATATACTTGCAGCAATTCCACCTCAACATCAAGTATAAAACAAACAGTACCAACCAAGTCACTAATTGCCTCAACCGAGCTCCAGTCATGACACTCACCACGGTGCTAGAATCTTGCGGCCACGAGACCTCCAGATGGCCCAACCTCTATGAGACAGACCCCGACTTTGCCACCACATACCAAATGTTGGGCGCCAACTTAGTTGTTGCTAATTCCCATATTCAGGACGAGCTATTGTGTCATCTGGTTCATCTCTGTGTTCCATCAAGCGAGTGAGCAAAGTTGATTTTGGAATCCCACTATAGTCGGGTGGTAGGAAAATCCGGCATCGAAAAGATAGTGGTAGTGCTGCAGAAACATTTCTACTGGCTGGAACTTCGACATGATGTGAACAAGTATATCAAGTCCTACATTGTCTGCGCTATTACCAAACTGACCACTAAGAAACATGGCATGTACACCCCGTTCCTACCCTTGACAAGACATGGGAATCCATCTCAATGGACTACATGTTAGGCCTTCCAACCACCAAGAGGGGAAATGAATTTGTCTTTGTGGTTGTTGATCGCTTTTCCAAGATGGTGATCATGGATGCCTGCAAGAAGAGCATCACAATAGAGGTCACTTGCAAGATCTTCTTTGAATGAGTCTGGGTACATTTTGGAATCCCACAAACCATTGTCTCAAATCAGAACAGTCGATTCCTCAACACATTCTGGTCGAGCCTCTGTTCACTGTTGGACACCAAGCTCACCAAATCTACTGCCTTCCACCCCTAGACAGATGACCAAACTGAGGTCGTTAATCAAATGATTGTGCATACCCTGTGCATTTACAATTCCAAGCACCCCCGCACATGGGATCGAAGTCTTCCCTATGTTCATCATAGCTACAAAAAATCCCTACTTAGCTCCACTGGCCACAACCCCTTTCAGGTCGAGTTGGGATTTCAACCATTGGGTCCCATGGATGTTGCACTACCTCTTGCGGCCAACCTAACCGATTCATCACCTGCTCCAACTGAAGTTGAAAAAGCCTCTCGATTCATTGAGCAGATCCAACACATCCACCAACAGGTTCAAGATATTTTACAGAAGTCCAATGCCAAGTACAAGCAGCGCCATGATCAACACCGGGTGCCACATAAGTTTTACGTTGGAGACAAAGTGTGGTTACACTTGCATAAAGAATGCCTTATCGGGCCCCATCGGAAGCTTCTCCCACTCTGTTACGGACCTTACACCATCACCAAGGATGTGGGTGACAATTCTTTTGAGCTCAACATTCCTCCTTTCCTTGGCCTACACCCAATGTTCAATGTAGATCTCCTTCGACCATACTTCCCACCATTATTGGACACCTCAGAGATAGCCAAACAATTGAGACCAACAGAGCTCAACCCTGACTGCATGCAACATGCATCCAATGATCATATATTGTGGAGACACTGGTCAAGGGTACTCGCCGGCAAAGGATCCATCTTTATCGAGTTGTCAAAGTAGGCAGCTCCTGCACCAAGGCAAGTGGCTCACCTAGGGCCAAATTCAAAAGAAATTTCCTCATCTGATGGGGACCCTCAACGCAATGGATACCATTTATTCCTAAGGGGGGAGGATTGATCCATATGGATTTCGGTGGCCTCCCACCTATTCCAACTGGCTCATTTTGGCATTTTTCCATTTTGGGAGTTTTTCCTAGTTTTTGGGTCCCTAACCTCCGGGGTCGTTTTGAGGCCCTAAACAACGTTTTTAGGTCTCTCCACCGTCAGACTAAATAAAAATTCAAAGCATTATGGAAACATGTGTAGTCCTCAGATATACCTTTCCAATGGGCTATCGTGCACCTAAAACAAAGATGATATGCAAAAGTTATGACCCTGAGAAGTTGATGTACTAGCTTACCCCAACGAGGCCCACATGACTTTTGGTGCTTCATATCCTAGGGTTATGTTTTTGGATGTCTAGGGTTTTGGAATTCTTGTTTATTGTCAAAAATTCTTGGAGAGCCTCATTGTAACCGTCTTCTCGGGAATGAGCGCAACCGTCACATCTCTTCTCAGAGATAAGCCACCACCATTCTAGCAAGCTTGTTTTTCGGTGCATTTTACAGTTTCAACACATTTTCTTATTGAATATAAACCGGTTTTACTGTATCTATGTTATTGTATCTCTGCTATTCTTGTGTCTCTGTGTTAATAATAATAATAATCTATATTCATTTTAGTTTTTCTCATAAAATCCATATCAAGAGAACATAAATGAGCATACTTGGAAAGACGATCATCTACCACCATGATGAATGACTTATTTCTTGATTTAGGTAATCCCACAATGAAATCCATAGAGATGCCCCTACAAATAACGGGTTGAATCAGAATCGGTTGGAGTGTGCCAGGGGATTTGATTGTTTCTCCCTTGTTATGTTGACAAACATCACATTTTTCCACAAAAGTGTGAACGTCGTTTTTCATACCATCCCAGAAAAACTATGGTTGATCCTGTCATAGGTTTTGGTAAAACCCAAGTGCCCAATTGTGGGAGTATCATGAAGCTCAGAAAGCACCATGGATTTAAGTTGTGACAATTTACTTAAATACAAACTAACTTTGTAGCGAAGATCATCATTGTGCCAAGAGTACCTTGGGGAAACTGGAGAATTGTTTTGCAATTGTTGGATTATATGCAAAATTTTAGGATCTTGTAGCCATTCCTAGCCAACATGTTGGAGCCAATATGGTACAATGAAGGATAGGGAGAACAAGGATCCTTCATCTTCATATTTTTGAGAAAGAGCATCAACAATCACATTTTCTTTACCTTTCTTGTAAATGATCTCATAATCATATCCAAAGAGCTTAGTTACCCATTTTCCTTGCTATGGAGAGGAAGGTCGTTGCTCCAGAAAATACTTGAGGCTTTGATGATCTATCTTAATTTGGAAGCGTTGTTGCAAGAGATAAGGGCGTCAGAGATCCATTGCATGCAGAATAACCAACATTTACTTTTCATAGATTGATTGGCCCAAACGACGTTCTAAAAAATTGTTTGTTGGTAAAGGCCAAAGGTCTTCCCTCTTGCATAAGGACTGCTCCATTCCTCTCTCAGAGGCATCACATTCCAGGAAAAAGGTATTTGTGAAATTATGAAGGGCCAAGACCAGAGTAGTGCACATAGTTGCCTTCAATGTTTGAAAGGCTAGATCAACTGCGAGAGTCCAAGTGAAAGAATTCTTTTTAAGTAGAGCAATGAGAGGTGCTATAATATTTCCATACTTATGAACAAACTTGTGATAATAACATGTTAAACCCAGAAAACCACGCAAGATTTTGATAGTCTTGGGGCGAGGCCAATCCTACATTGCTTCAATCTTCTTAGGATCCACCTGGACACTAGCCTTGCCAAAAATATGACCCAAGTACTCGACTTCTGAGGCGCCAAAGGCACATTTAGAGTGTTTGAGGAAAATTTGATGCTGAGAGAGTAGATGAAAAACTTGATCTAGATGGGCAAGATGGGATTGCCAAGTTTTACTATAGATGCGAATATCATCAAAGAAAACTAAGAGAGAATGACAGAGAAAAGGACAGAAGACATGATTCATGAGTCTTTGGAAGGTGGAGGGGGCATTACAAAGGCCAAAGGGCATGAACAAGAACTCATAGTGAACCTCATGAGTTCGAAAGGCAGTCTTGGGGATGTCAACGTCTTGCTTATGTATGTGGTGGTATCCAGAATGCAGATCAAGTTTAGTGAAATACTGAGCACCACTCAACTCATACAAGAGATCATCAATGAAAGGAATGTGAAACGTGTCCTTGATGGTGATTTTATTGAGGGCATGAAAGTAAGGACGCATGTGCCAATTAACTTCTTTCTTAAGTACCATGAACACAAGAGAATAATAAGGGTTGGTACTAGGGAGGATAACACCCGCTTGTAGCAATTCCTGCACTATTTTCTCAATTTCATTCTTTTGGGAAAAGGGATGACGATAAGGGTGAACATTGGGAGGAATACTGCCAGGAACAAGGGGTATGGAATGATCATGAACACCATGAGAAGGAGGAAGTCCCTGAGGAGAGGAAAGAACAACTTGGTGTTTAGAGATAATAACTTGGAGGTCAGGATGCACAAAGGGTGTCTCAACTACGTGAATAGAATGGAGTTGAGCAATAAAACCAGAGTGGCATTTCTTGAGGATATTTTCCATGCGATGGGAACTGATGATCTCAGGAGAACCAACTATGAGACCTTGGAAGTGATACTTTGTCCCTCCCGTTGGAATTGCATGGTTAATTCCTTAAAATCCATAATAATGGGACCTAAATTGCGTAACCATTCAACACCTAACACAATGTCACAACCACCCATTTCAATGGAAAACATATGAGATTTCAGGTGGTAATGTCCAATTATAAGACACACATTTTCACAATGCCCACCACATTTCATGGACCCACCATTGGCTATCATGATTTGAAAATTATTGACAGCACGGATATAACAATTGGTTTCCTGGGAAATGCGACGATGAATAAAATTGTGGGTGCTACCACTGTCAACAAGGATGATGACCTTCTTATTCTTAATATAGCCAATGAACTTGAGGGTTTGTGGAGCAGAGAAGCCAATGAGGGCATGCAAGGAAATGAGTGGTTCAACTTCAGGTGGGTCAGCGGGATCTTGGGTAGCATCGAGAAGGGAGGGCTCTTCAACAAGTGGAACTGGCACATCTTCGTCAGGAACATCTTCGGAAATGGCCATAATTTTTTTTTGTTCCTTACACTTGTGCCCTGAAAAATATTTTTCATCACAATTATAGAAAAGACCCTTCAGTTGGCGTTCAACCATTTCAGCCCTAGTTAAATTTTGGACCTTGAGGGGAGTGACAGGGGGGTTAGGATTAGTGGGTCGAGGGCGAGGAAAAAAAGAGGGTTTTTTCTTCTGAGAAAAAAAAACTTGTTGGGCCTCTTTAGCATGTTTAGTAGCTTCCAACCAAGTCTGAGGGAGGGCCATGAGCACCTGGGATCAGATTTCATCCTTTAGGCCACTGATAAAGCATTCATAGAAGAAAGAATTTGACATACCCTCGGTTCGATAGGCCAAATGCTCAAAAGAAGTTATAAAGTCTTCCACTGTTCCTGACTGTTTCAACTTGGTCAAACAACTAAGATAGTCAGTATCAGTGTAAAAGCGGTCATAGAGCTCTGTAACACACTGGGTCCAGACAATATACCCATGATGTGAATTTTTACGCCATTTCCATCGTTCAGGATCTAGATAGAGGACAACATAGCAAATTTTGGCCAACTCATCAGTAATACCATGCAAAGAAAAACAATGCTCCATTTGAGTGACCCAACCCGTAGGATCAGAGCCATCAAATTTATTTACCTCGACGTGGGAAGACGACAATCACGCTGAAATGAGTTGGATTGAAAATGCAGAGAATGGGAGGAATCAACAACATTGGGTTGGTCCGAGGAGGAAGGACCCGAAGGGTGGTTCAACAACTGGTTGAAAACATACTGGAGGGTGTTAAATTGGTTCATGAAGTTGGCTTCCATGGTGTCAAATTTGTGCTCGACTTGGGTCTCGAATTGGGCAAGGCCGAAATTGGTAGAGCCAATCTCAAATGTGACTTGATTGATGGAAGCTTGCAGGTCTTGGTTGCGAGTGGTGGCCATTTGGAGAGGGGAAGTGCGGGTAAGGAAAACTGGGTGGGTGGGACCACAAAAAAAGAATTATAAGTGATAGGTACCACGAAGATCAGGAAGAGAAGGGAAATATAATGGAATAGGTGGAAAAATAGGGAAACTGAGAAGGGTTAGGGTCCATTGAAAAAAATAATATTAAAAATGAAAGGTATGACTACGATCTGGGAGAAAAGGGGAATCCAATGGGATAGGTCCCAAATAAGTGTGCCGGTAGGACCACTATAGTATTTTTTGTTTTTTTACTCCTGCAGAGTTATACTCCGGCCTGAATAATACTACGGTGATGAAATTCCCAAATGCTTAACATGAATAAATGTGTAGTAATTTCGCAACCAGAATGCAGAAGACACAGTTGCGTGACAATAGATCTTGTCTGATTTTTTATTTTTTTTTTCGTCCCAAGGGTTAGGGTATTCAAGGTTTCTACATACAAGAGTGTTTCCTATGCTATATCTCTCTGATATACGTGCGGGTTCCAACAATAGTACTCGACCCAATATCTTAGGGCACCAACTAAGGAGCTTAGACTGTTCCCTTAGTCATACTACCCAACTACCCAGGTACTAGAGAGTATATTCCCGAGCGTTGTTCTCGGTGGCACTATAAAATCCAGAAAAATGATTGGTTTATCTACGGAGGGATTCATGAGATCTAGGTCAAGCTGTATACAGGTGTTGTCTGATGCGCTACCACTCGAGGGGGTACCAACATGGGTTACAAGGGTGGCCAACATATGTGCGCTTGAGTAACTCTTGTATTTACTGTGTGTATTACTCCATGATAGCGGGTTTATGGGTGTAACAACATATCTATGTAGCTTTAAGATGCCGGAATACGTCTCTACCCTGAAAAAATTAACCCATAATTTTCTGCCAAGGAAAGTGCTCTGATACCACTTGTAGTATTCCAGATATAGAATAGTATGCATAACATAAATATTTTAGCTAGAAATGGTAGAACAACAATGATATAACCAAAACAATACCAGAATAATACCAGAAAGAGCACCTTGATTAATGATAGCAATGTTCACTTGCCTCTTTGAGGGGGAAACCTAGAGCAAAGCTCTATTACAATAATATCCAAGACACAAATTCTCATACCCTCTACTCTTATTTATACTAAATTTATCTATCCAAAAGAATAATCTAGAGGAAGATCCTTCTAGAAGCGGAAGCTTCTATTAGGTCTTCTTACAATTGACTTATTCCTCCTTATTGCTAGGCCTTATCAATATTGACCTTTATTACATGGAAATATATTATTCTACCCACTTGAGGGGTTAGGTAGGTTATGTCCCTAACAAAATGCACATTAAATGTGTTCTCCTGAGTAGAATCCATGGGTTATGTACACATGTTCAAGCACTATATTCCACCCCCATCTGTCTTAGCTACATATGATTGATATAAATAAAGGTCATTGGTTGGGAGAAGATGCAAGAGTCCATTGAAAGCAAGGATATGCTGGAGCAATTCATAGAGGAGAAGTATTGGAATTTTACTTCTTTCCCCTCTTCAAATCCCCCTATTTCAAACTTTGTTTCTATTAGGTCTTCTTACAATTGACTTATTCCTCCTTATTGCTAGGCCTTATCAATATTGACCTTTATTACATGGAAATATATTATTCTACCCACTTGAGGGGTTAGGCAGGTTATGTCCCTAACAAAATGCACATTAAATGTGTTCTCCTGAGTAGAATCCATGGGTTATGTACACCTATTCAAGCACTATATTCCACCCCCATCTGTCTCAGCTACATATGATTGATATAAATAAAGGTCATTGGTTGGGAGAAGAGGCAAGAGTCCATTGAAAGCAAGGATATGCTGGAGCAATTCATAGAGGAGAAGTATTGGAATTTTACTTCTTTCCCCTCTTCAAATCCCCCTATTTCAAATTTTGTTTCTATCTTTGAGTTGGGTTAAAACATCTCACAAGTTTTCTTAGCCACAGTAAAGTTGGAGACCATAAATGGAGCACAAGAAGATAAGAGGTCCATGTAGGAGGAACCCAGACTTCGGTGATGAAGGTGTCAACAAAAACTATTAGGTATTATATGTATTTTCTATTCATAATTAATAAACTTATGACGATCTCTCTTCTTTCCCTCCCATAAATCATATTACAACCGTGTTTAATGATTTGTTTTTAATTATTGATTTGAGGTTGAACTAGTTTCTTGATAATTAGTTAGAATCAGTTCATTGTGGATTCTTGTTATCATTTCATGTATTTATCATGATCCATAGTTATATTCCTATTTAGATTCGAGGAAGGTTGGTTTTTTGTATTGTGTGTAGATCTGTAGACATTATTGTAATTACATACGAAAAACACAAATGGGTTAGTGGTCGAATCATAGGTTTCTCTTCCTTCCTCTTATCCTTGGTAGTTATATTTTATAACCAACTGGTTTTGGATTCTAGTTAGTCATCTTCCCTTTTCTTTATCAATGATCCACCCTAAGTCATTGAGGATTTTCCCTAAAACAAAACTAGCGACCATAGTGGGATAACTTTGTGAGTTCTTCCTCTTAGGGTCTCTCTCCTTTGTTTTGTCTAGCTTGCTAAAGTTTGGTATGAATCTTACCTTTGTCATTTTCCCTTTGTTTTTGTTGTAGAACCAAAAATTGCATTTCAAAAATCTTGTTTAGTGATTTTTCTACCTTTCCAGACTTTTGTGTCTTCCTGCATTCATTTATAGATGTGAGCGCCCATGAATTTCCTTTAGTGAAAGTATAAGAACACACAAGTTGTTGCAAAGAAACCCATGGGAATCTCTTGTAAATTGTTAAAATTATTACAAGCTTAGAATTTGCTTACCAAGTTTTGAATCTTTTTGTAAATTTAGGGTTTTAGGATCTTTGTATTAGGAATTTGATTGTGTTTTTCATTGATTTCTTTATTAATCATTCAAAAGAAGAAAATAAATCAACAAATAGTTCTTTATGTTTTAGGCATTTTTCATAATTTGTATAGTTGCATAGTTTTGATTCGGAGGTTACATCAATTAAGTTTGAAATGAAAGTTGATTACATGCATAATGAAATTGATCTCTTTCTTATTTGCATTTCAAATTTTTTAAATAGTAATGAGCTTCTTTGAAAGATTAGAGTAAATTCTCTTGAATGTTCATCAATGTCTTTAAATTTCTAACATTCTTAAAAGTCTTTAAACATCATTTTTATTTTCCTTTTGAGTACACAATATCCTTAAAAGTAATGATTAACATATAAAATAAATTAGATTATTTTCTTTGTAGCGAAGAGATATAGTCTAGGCTGTGGGCCTTGATGTAGGTTGGAGAGTAAATTCTCTCCAAGGCTGCAAATACAAAACTAAAACCACTAGAGTGCTAAAAATTTAGTTCTTGATGTAGGTTGGAGAGTAAATTCTCTCCAAGGCTGCAAATACAAAACTAAAACCACTAGAGTGCTAAAAATTTAGTAGTAGCAAAGACACTTGTTGAGAAAGCGTGACTCAAATGCACGTCAAGTAGAAGGTCAATGTATGCAAGTTTAGAGATTACCCCCTCTTGCTTGTTTAGTGGGGAAAGGGTAAAGTGGATGCAACACGTAGATAATTGTTAATGAAATTGTTCTGATATTTCATGTGTTGTATTTAGAATGTCTTTAAAACTTTATTTTAAAACAATTATATATATATATATATATAATTTTAATTCAATTTAATAAATTATATATATTATTTTAATTTAATTTAATATTATAGTTTATGAGTGAATAAAGTCAAATTCAACTTGTATAAAGTTATATATTTTATTAAATTAATATTTTTAATTTATTAAATTTTATTAAATTTAATAAATTTAAAAGTAATATTTTTTATTATTTATTTTAAATATAATAATAAATAGATTTAATGGTTAAAAATATGTTTTGTCTAATATAAGTTATAGATTTGAATCTAGAAAAAGTAGAGTATGGCATCTTAAATTAAATAATAATATTACAACAAAAATTTAAAAATTTAAATACTTTTATTAATTTGAATATGGAGAATGCAAAATATATACATTTTTCTAAATTAAATAATAATATACAAGTTTTATTATTATTATTAATATATAAAATTTAATTTTCCTTATATCAAAATGAAAATAGGAAAATAGGAAATTAGGTAATTAAGTATTGAAATAACACGTGATAATAGTTTAACATAATTTAACAAGAGTTTCAAGGTGTTTTAAAATAATATGGGGTTTTCCTTTATTGAAAAACTTAACAAGTGATTATAGTTTAACCTAATTTAACAAAATTTTCAACGTGTTTCAAAATAACATGGAAAATTACATGGGGTTTTTCTTCATCGAGAAACTTAAGGTTTATGTGATTATTATTTTTAACTTTGTATGTAACTGTATGTTTTCTAGTTAATTATTGAGAAAATAATTATTATTTTTAATCTTTGTTAAGTGTATGTTTTCTATTTAATTATTGAATTAGTGATTTGCACTAAATTCTTAGTGAATATTGAATATCATTGTTGAATGCAAAATGGACCTAATTTGCAAACATATAACAATAATTCTTTTAATAAAATCAAGGCAAATTTACATAAAACTTAATTTAAGTGAATTAAATACTTAAGATGATGTTGAAATAATAAATTTTCTTTAATTTTAGGTATGATGTAAAATTATTGAAAATAAAGATAAAGCAATAAGCATAGTCAACCATAAACTCTAATAACTTATTTCATGAACCCATGAATCACACTATCGAGTATCCATTAAATGCATAGATTTACATGGGACACAACTTGCAAATCAAGAGGAAAAACTATTAGAAAGAGAATAACTTAGTCTTATTATTCACTAAAGCAAACAAAACGTTCAAAGATCATAGAATAGTCAAGTAACCATCTATAACCTAATTGACATATTTTATAGCCTACCGCAAGTGGAAAAATGATAATTTACTATGAAACAATAAAAGAATTTGGTAGCATCAACACCTTTTTAAGCTAAAATACCAAACATGGGAGTGACCAGAGTGATTGGATATCAAAAATTTGTAAACATTAAGTGAATCATACCAAAATAATGGATAGAGAAACTATTAATTTTTTGTATCCACTTTAATTTTTCTAATGGTGATCAATCCTGAGCATAGTAAACTCTTTTTTTTTTTTTTTTTAATCGGGACTGTGAAATATTTGTATTAATACGTGGCCAAAAAAGGAAAAATGTTGACTTGTTGTTTCAAGAAAACTTTCAAGGGTATCATTGGATTTTCTCCCCTATCATCTAACCCTCATTCCCATTCATGTTGTAACTATACAAATACTAACAAAACAAGTATAAAGACTATAAAAAACATTCAAAATACATATGGATTTGTAGAACATTAGAGAAATTTGTTGTTGCAAATTTGTCTCGAGATGGATAATAGTCTGGTTCTTTCCTTTGGGCTCCTTGAGATACCGTCCAAAACCTCCTTCATTATCTTTATCTTTTGTCTGTCCCGAAGTCTGTTGAGTCATGGAGTCTGAGGTGTAATATTCACTTTTGTACTGAACATAGAGTTTTATCTTATAAAAATCCATTTCGATTTCTTATATTTTTTCCCCGTGTGCTTCAAGAATACTCATTATATTATTATATTTCTCTTGCTATTACACTTCCATATTATGGAGGATTTCTAAGAGGGTTCTTAGTGATATGCCATTACTTTGTAAAATATCTTCATGTCTTTGCAATTCCTTGTTGATATCTTCAAGGCCTCTTGAGTCCATGTTGTTCCAAAACCAGAAATTAACACCCTATTTGTCAGAAAATTGGCTCAGGTTGATGGACAGTTGGTATGGATTGTTGGTTTTCATTGATGTCAACCATTGGAGAGTGATATTGTAGATTGATGTCAACCCTTAGTGATTGATGTCAACCCTTGGAGAAAGTCTGGTAGCGAATTTCGGTAGCACAAAGGTTTAGGTAATGGACCCAAGGTTGTTTCATGTATAATGGTATGAGTTTTAATATATTTGAAGGTAATACTATTCTATATGGATAGTACATGTCATTCTATTTCTGGTGGTATGTGGAACATCGCATAACTCCTCACGGTTAGAGAGTTATGGGCATGAGAAGTTGGAGAACCCAGGTTTTGGTAATGGACCCAAGTTTGTTTGATGGATAATAGTATGATTTTTGATATATTTGCAATAAAGAATATTCTAGATGGATATTACATGTCATGCCATTTCCAGTGGTATGTGGAATGTCACATAACTCCTCACGGTTAGAGAGTTATGACCATGTGAAGTTGGAGAACCTTCATCAGTCATCTAGAAGCCCCAAAAGGTCAAAGTAGTCAAAGTGGTTTAAGAGATTTTAGAAGGTAAATAATAAAGTGAAGTGATGAGTGTATTATAAGTCAAAGTGAATACAAAATAAATTATTTAAATAATAAAGTTAATGGAGAAATTAGAAGTGGGTTAACCTTAAAATAAAGAAAGTGGGTTAAGATGGTTAAAAGGTAACCCCTTGAGGAAGCTACATGAAAGTATAAATAAGAGACAAGGCTCTCTCATTTTAATCACACTTGAGCATATTGAATATCTACAGGTGACCGAGGTAACCAAATTATATCTAAGCCGAATTTAAGAGGGAAGGTGAAGTAAAGAAGGCCAAAATTCAAGGGAGGAAAAAGTCTTTTGATGATGCTTTCTAAGGTATGTTATTTACAGGTCATCTCACCATTTCGCAATAACTTTTTTTTTTTTTTCTAGAATGATTCAGACCATGAAATTGGGAGGCCATTGAGGAAACATATCCAAGTAGATGTGATACAAATTTTAGCTTGTGGGTCGTTGTATTTTTGGAGTTACACTCCGTGGAATATATGGTTTGTGGCTAGCCCTCAAACTAGTCTAAAATAAGTGTTTCAGGTAAAAATGTTATAACTTCTTCATAACAGATCCAAATTCAGTAAGACAAAATGTGTTGGTTAGAGTACTGTCTGTAGTATTATGTGTACAATTTTCATATCCATACAACAAATATTTAGTGCGGGGCACACTCTACAAGTCCGCTTTCTAGAATAAGCCATAATTCAACAAGGTATGCCATTTTTCATATAACTCCTTTTCTGAGAGGTTCCAAGTAGTGAAACCTGGAGGAATTGCATAAAACACACTGAAGAACATTGTGTACTATTTTAATATATTTATCCATTACAGGTACATAGTTATAATTATTTCAAGTTATGGTTGTTGACTAATCCAAAACTAGTCATGTGAGACTAAAGTAAAGTTTGATGAAAATGATAGTCTCTTGTTGTTAAAGTTAAGGAAGGTTTGTAGGTATGCGATCATATACACCAAGTCTATTAGAGAGTTACAAATCAGATTTGGATGATGAAATTGATGAGGGATTTTGGTTGAGGTACATGTTGGGTACATGGTTGAGACAAGTAGTTGATGAGTTGGCACATACATGAGGTGTATAGTTGATGATGTTGGTACATATTGATGAGTCATAGTTGATGAGTAGTTGATACATGATTGTTACATACTTGAAACATGGTTGGAGGCACTTCTTAGTAGTATTTTGACACAAGGTTTATGGATGATGTAGCATACTTGTATTGGTATATTATTAGAAACACATATTGATCTTGGTGATGATTATGAGTTGTTGTGTTATGCTTGGTTGATGCACATATTTGAGAGTTGTCTTGGTGATTAGATTTTATTTGGTTGATAAGATTGATGAGACATGTTGTTGTGATAGGTTGTTTGGACATGTTGTTGTGACATGTTATTTGTATAAGTTTGGTGCATGGTTGATGCATTTGTTCATGGTACAAGTTGAGGTATAGGTTGGTGCATGGTTGATGCACTTATTTATGGTACAAGTTGATTACAGGTTGTTTGGTACAGGTTGGTGCATGATTGATGCTCTTGTTTATGGTACATGTTGATTACAGGTTGAGGTACAAGTTGATGCATGGTTCAGGTTATTGGTACATGTTGTTTGGTGCAGGTTGATTGGTACAAGTTTACAATAGTATATCTCATAGTGATAGTGTGAAAATGGTTCCATCATTCTACTTATATGTCAGGGTGGTTGGACGGGGCAAGGACAGGTGGTTGTAGCCACCTTCCGGTTGTAGCCACATTCCGGTTGTAGCCAGAGAACATAAGGGGTTGTAGCCTCCTTCTGGTTGTAGCGAGAGAATTTAGGAGTTGGAGCTTCCCTCAGGTTGTAGCCTGAGAAACTAGGGGGTTGGAGCCTCCTTCCAATTGCAGCTAGAAAACAAAGGAAGTTGGTGCTTCCAATGAATGTAATTCTTAAAGACATATAAGAAAAAACATTAGTTTTCTCCCGCTTTGGGTTTCCACATAAAAACACTGGTGTACTATGTATGTGTGTGATTGCTCATTTGTTCATTGTTTATTTACTCTACAACTATTGGATGATAATGTTACATTGATATAACACTTTCATATTGTGGTTAAAAAGGATTGAATTTCTCTATTACTGATTCACCCCCCCTCTTAGTAATCCAACAATTGGTATCAGAGCAGGTGCCTTCAAGAATCAGTTTAACCACTGAAAGGTAGATCATGGAGAGAAACAACATGTACAGACATGGAATACCATAGTTTGATGGACAAAAGTATGCATTCTGGATCAAAAGGATGAAGACATATATACAAGCATAAGGATTTGAAATTTGGCAATATGTAGTAGATGGATGCAAAGAACCAACAGTTCCGCCAACAAGTGAAATAGCAATAAAACTCGGTCAAAACAATTCCAAAGCCACAAATGCACTTCTGAATGGTCTTGGTGAATCAATATACACCAAAGTTATGCATTGTAAACCCGCTAAAGATATTTGGGACAAACTTCAAAATATTTATGAAGGAGATTCAAAAGTCAAAGAAACAAATCTTCAAACTTACACAAGTCATTTCAAACAACTAAAGATGAAGGAAGATGAAAATATTGCACCTTACTTCTTACGAGTCAATGAAACAGTAAATGGAATCATAGGATTGGGAGAAGAAATTAAAGAATCTGTAATTGTTCAAAAGGTACTAAGATCTCTTCTTATGAGATTTGATCCTAAGATATCAACACTAGAAGAAAGAGTAGATCTAGACTCAATAAGAATGGACGAACTACATGGAATATTCACAGCATATGAAAAGAGAACTGAACAGGAAAATCTAGATATAAAAGAAGATTCTTTCAAAGCATCCATAAGGTCAAATAAAAAGGGAAAGCAAAAAGAAAAATAACATAGCAGCAACAGTGACATCTCGGAAGATGATGAAGAAATGGCCAATTTTTTCAAGAGATTGAACAAGGGAACCAACGACAGATATAAAGGTAAGATTTCATTGATTTGTTTTAATTGTGATGGTATTGGTCATTTTGCTAACAAATGTACTCATAAGAAAAAAAAGGGGAATGATTAAGATCACTCAAATAGCAAACAAACATATAAAGACAAAGGAACCACAAATAAAGTTTTCAAGAAATGCTTATGCACCAAAGAAGACATCTTCTCATAAGATGAAGATGAAGTCAGTGAAAGTGAGACAAAAAGAGTTCTATTCATGGCAGTAGAAGAATCTACTAAAGAAGACACCGAAGAAGAATATGAAGAGGCAAAAGTTGACTACCGAGAAGAATTTTTGACTGCCATAGAAGTTATAAGAAGAGAAAAGAGGAAAAACAAGAAGCTACAAGAAGAACTAGAAACGAAGGAAGAAACTCAAAAACTATAACAGATCATCATGGAATTGAAGGTTCAAATAGAACAATATAAAATAATTGAAGAAGCACTCAAAGAACATTTAGAAGAAAGAGACAAGATCATTGGAAATTTGGAAGCAACGATTGTCACATTGGGAAAGGATATTCAAAAGAAAAATATGCAGAACATCTCAAAAGTTTTGGATGACATTATCAACAGTAAAAGGCCTAATCATGACAAGCCCAGACTTGGATACAATCAGACAGAAAAGGGATCAAGCTCTAAATCAATAGAACAAGAAACATATCGAAAAAGTTATGCAGAAACAATCAAATGGGATAGGAAGACCTACAAGGAAGATTACAGGGACAATCCTCCACCTAGAAGATTGATATTTCAGAATCAACGACCGATAGAAACAAATAGGCCTCATGAATAAAAAAGATTCATAAGAGTAACTCCTTTCAGAAGATCTTCAACTCCCAGGTATCAAACTATCTTTTTTGGTTTATGTTATGCATGCAATAATTTTGGACACAAAGCTGTAAGTTGTAGAGCTAATTGCAGGAACATAAACAACTTTGAAATACATACACAAAATGGTTATCCAAGAAGGTATAGTGAAACACAGAGAAGAAGCTACAACGATTTTGAATAATTGAGCACTGAAGTGGAATGCTACAAGTGAAATAACTTTGGACACATGGACAAAGATTGTAGAATGACAGTCTCTCCTAGATAACCACAACATAACAACAACAGTCACAGACAGGAGCTTCAAAAGAGAACATGGATAAGAAAACAAAATCAGTATAGCAATGAAGAATGCACACTCACTCTAAAAGATAAGAAAAAGAAATGTGGTTGGTATGTTGACAGTGGTTTTTCAAAACACGAAGAACAGGTGAACAAAGACCAGATACCATAGATCACAAGAGTGGAAATAAAACGAGATGAAGAAAATTATACAGAGAAAAAGAAAGATGAGGGATACATAAAGGTTTGGAAAATAACTGAAAGAAAAGAAGGACATGTAAATAAGGAACAGGTTCAAGAGATTGTACTTTTGGGAACTGTAGTGAGAGATGAATCCGCATATAGAAGGAAAGAAGTCAGAGCTCAGAGAGATAATGAATCTACCGATGAAGATGATTATGAATACACTTCAGAGGAAGAATTGTTTTGAGCCATCCAGCTTAGAGACTCCCAGATTATATGAATAATAGACAGGAAGAGTCTATGTGGTAGCTGAGACAAACCAGAGAACCATCCTATGAGCATCTTGTAGAGTTTGAGTAAACATAGTAATGCTCAGAAACAACAATGACAAAACTCCCTACGAGCTATGGAAAGAAAATGTAGACAACAACCTCTACATCAAGGTAACTCAAGGTAGTATTTTATTAATTGAAATTTATGTTGATGATATTGTTTTTGGAAGTACTAATGACAGGTTAAGCTAGAAATGTTCAAAGGATATGCAAAATGAATTTGAAATGTCATTACTTGGATAACTATCCTTCTTTCCGGGTCTTCATTAACTGTCAAATTAACCAAATAATTTTTATTTCTCAAACTAAGTATATCAGAGAAATGCTAAAGAGGTTCAGAATGGAATATTTCAAACCAGTTACCACTCCTATGCAAACCAGTTGCAAGTTGGAAAAAGATGATGATTCAAATTCTACAGACCAGGGGCAATACATGTCAATGATTGGTAGCTTACTATATGTGACAACATCTAGACCATATGTAATGTAGGTAGTTGGACAAGTGGCATGATTTCAAGCAACACCAAAGAAATTGCATGTCTTAACAGTAAAAATGATTTTCAGGTATCTTAAAAGAACAAAAGAGTTTGGATTATGGTATCCAAAAGGAAAGGATCTATCACTTATTTCCTACACAAATGCAGATTGGGCAGGTTGCAATGATGATCGACGAAGCACCAGTGGAGAAACGTTCTACTTGGGTGAGTGTTTAGTATCATGGTTAATCAAGAAACAATCATCAATATCCTTATCTACAGTTGAGACAAAGTATATTGTAGCAACAACATGTTGTACACAGGTTCTATGGATGAAACAAATTCTGACAGATATACAGGTTGAGTATGATGAAACCATTCCAATATATTGTGATAATACAAGCGCCATCAGTATCTCAAAGAACCCGGTGATGCACTCCAAGACGAAGCACATTCCAATCAAGTATCACTTTCTACAGGAACAGGTTGTAGAGAAGAACTTCAAAGTTGAATATGTGAGAACAAAAGAACAAGTGCCAGACATCTTTACAAAATCTCTTCCATTGGAATCCTTTGAGTATCTTCTCCAGAGACTAGGAGTAATTTCTACTCCGATATGAATGCTTTTTAATGCTTATCTTATATGTCTTAGATGTACATGAGGAAGCACCATAAATAGGAAAATTAAGGTTGGGATATCAGTTTTAGGAAGAGTTATGTTAGGGGGAGCAACCCCTCGATGGAAATATACCTTAGCCATTGATGACAAAGGGGGAGAGATTTATTAGGTGCAAAGGTAAATGCTTGGAGAGAGAGCATAGAGGCATGTTTCCAAGGGGAGAAATTGTCACAAGGGAAGAATGAGCTATATGAATTCAGAGTGATACCCTTTGTCAAAGGGGGAGATATTATTCATATGAAGGGAGAGAGAGTAGTCAGAGGCTTATAAACACAAAGAAAAATCAAAGGCATGTAGACAGGGGGAGCAACCCCAAGGAGATTTCATTCAGGGGGAGCAATCCCAAAAGGAGATACCCTTTTCCATTGATGTAAAAGGGGGAGATATAGAAACATTTATGAGGAGTATAAGCATGAATGTTATCATGACTAAGTGTTGCCATCAATGCCAAAGAGGGAGATTGTCAAACAATTGGCTTAGGTTTATGGAAAATTGGTATGGATTGTTGGTAGTCATTGATGTCAACCATTGGAGAGTGATATTGTAGATTGATGTCAACCCTTAGTGATTGATTTCAACCCTTGTATAAAGTCCGGTAGCGAATTTCGGTAGCACAAAGGTTTGGGTAATGGACCCAAGGTTGTTTCATGTATAATCATATGAGTTTTAATATATTTCAAGGTAATAATATTCTATATGGATAGTACATGTCATTCCATTTCCGGTGTTATGTGGAACGTCACATAACTCCTCACGATTAGAGAGTTATGGCCATGAGAAGTTGGAGAACCTAGGTTTGGGTAATGGACCCAAGTTTGTTTGATGAATAATGGTATACGTTTTGATATATTTGTAGGAAAGAATATTCTATATGGATAGTACATGTCATGCCATTTCTATTGGTATGTGGAACATCACATAACTCCTCATGAGTCATCTAGAAGCTTCATGAGTCATCTAGAAGCCCCAAAAGGTCAAAGTAGTCAAAGTAGTCAAAGTGGTTTAAGAGATTTTAGAAGGTAAATAATAGAGTGAAGTGATGAGTGTACTATAATTCAAAGTGAATAAAAAATAAATTATTTAAATAATAAAGTTAATGGAGAAATTAGAAGTGGGTTAACCCTAAAATAAAGAAAGTGGGTTAAGATGGTTAAAAGGTAACCCCTTGAGGAAGCTACATGAAAGTATAAATACGAGGAAATGCTCTCTAATTTTAATCACACTTGAGAATATTGAATATCTACAGGTGACTGAGGTAACCAAAGAATATCTAAGCTGAATTTCAGAGGGAAGGTGAAGTAAAGAAGGCCGAAATTCAAGGGAGGAAAAATTCTTTTGATGATGCTTTCTAAGGTATGTTGTTTACAGGTCATCTCACCATTTTCGCAATAATTTTTTTTCTAGAATGATTCAGACCATGAAATTGGGATACCATTGACGAAACATATCCAAGTATCTGTGGTACAAATTTCAGCTTGCAGGTTGTTGTATTTTTGGAGTTACACTCCATGGAAAATAGGGTTTGTGGCTAGTCCTGAAACTAGTCTAAAACATGTGTTTCGGGTAAAAACGTCATAACTTCTTCATAACAGATCCAAATTAAGTAAGATCAAATGTGTTGGTTAGAGTAATAGATTTATTATTATGTGTACAATTTTCAGATCGATACAACAAATATTCCGTGCGGGGCACACTCTACAAGTTCGCTCTCTAGAATAAGTCAGAATTCAACAAGGTATGTTATTTTTGCCATAACTCATTTTCTGAGAGGTTCCAAGTAGTGAAACCT
>SNQJ01S0019521.1:56128-75926 GCA_010110895.2 Picea sitchensis | reverse complement strand
CCATCGAAGCCAATACCGTATTTGGACTTCACTGGCCCGGAGAACCAAGAGCGACTCACTGGCCCAAAATAATTTACTCGCAAGCTGGTAGGTAGATGGCTCCTCAGAAATTAATGAGGGATGGGGGAAGTGAACCGCCCATCCGTAGGAGCCTTGGGCCTGACCACCGCGAGGGAAATCGCGCCACACACAACCTTGCAAGAGGAAAATGCGTGAGGAAGGAGTGAGAAGGGGGCAGACGCGAGGGAAGGAGGGAGAACTCTGGAGATATGCAGAGTGAGTGATAGTGGAGAAGGGGGAGAGTAACC
The DNA here is from genome assembly GCA_010110895.2 of Picea sitchensis. NCBI lineage: Eukaryota > Viridiplantae > Streptophyta > Pinopsida > Pinales > Pinaceae > Picea > Picea sitchensis. Next base: position 75,618 of record SNQJ01S0019521.1, on the reverse strand, counting down.
CTCGTTCTCGGTCACTGGCAAACTGAGACACAGTCTCGCAGCATCTTGGTCTCAACTCGGGGGTGGCTAGTGGTAAATCCGTTGGGAGTCGCTGAGCCTACGGTTGGGTGGAAACGAGCACCCCTCTCAGCAGTTGCACTCATTTCTGGTGTTATTTCTGATAAGTGTTTTACATCTTGCACCTTGAAATTCATATGCTGACATATATGCTCATAGTTTGTGCAGTTTTATAAATGGTCTGAGTATAAGACTGCTTGTGTAGTGTTTTGATTCTGAAATGGCGGTTGCATGCTTATAATGGAAGGGCCATGTATGGCTTATGTCTATAAATAGATTTATATGTATATACGCACATTGAATCAATTCAAAATTTAAGTCGTTTCTCGGGAAACCTATACCCTTATCCATATCGGGTGATACCCTGGATAAATCTCCCCATAGAGACACCCTTTTTGAGAAGCTCAGAAGAGGTATCACTTTGTGTGCAAAGACTCTGTAGAGGCGCAGAAGTCGCAAAATCCCTTGAGGATTCGAAGAATAAGTATTGATCAACTGATGAGATCTTGTCGGGAGATCTGTGGTCATTCATGACTGTTAGATCGAAGGAATAAACAAGGGCGTTAAATGCCTTAACCCTTTTTCCTTTATCTTCGCGAGTAGCGAAGAAATCGGGATCGTAGATCCCCAAGGTCCATGAAAGAATCTAGACCGTGGATTCGTGTCTAGGTAGCTTAGGAATGACGCATTGGAGAGACAGGTCTGAGCCGTCAGATCTTGGTCTAAACAGCCGACAGCCGTTGGATCTGTCGAGAATTACACGAGGTTTAAACCTCACGTGAACAGTAGCAGAGCGAGAGCTCCGAGAAGGAGATTGTATCGGGATATCGACGTTCAGGAGCTCGGGGATCCGAAGGATGAGAGTCCGAGTACTCGACCTCAGAAATCGCGACAAGGAGGAATATATCTGAGCAGCCTGTTTGCAGGAGGACACATGTCGCGAGATCCTCCCTATCAGGGATTCAGACATCGGGAGTCAGAAGAGGAAGTCTCTTGACCTCGCGAATGGCGAAGTCGCGAGAGGATCCTGGACCGTAGATCCCAGGGATCCATAGGAGACCTATAAGTCGTCGATCTAATACTTTACTTAGGCGGAAGAGTGAACTCAACTACACCCCAAAAATCCCAAAGACATCGGGACTGTCCATTTTGGAGGATAGGTGGTAGAGATCCACCCATTTCGCGTATCGGGGATTCGTAAGTTTGAAGGTAGAAGACCCGACTCTTGGAGTCACGAAGTCACGAGCCGCAAGATCACGATATGATCCGAGACGTCGATCCAAGAAGAAGGACAACCGTGGGATTTGGCGTCTCGATACGTTGCGTGTCGAGGGTTCGTGAGTTCGGAGGTTGAAAGGAGTCGTTTACGACTTCCCGAGTAGTGAAGTGTCAAGAACTGAGCGCGAGAGAACACTTGGAAGAATTTCTTGGTGGGGCCGCATGATTGATGGGTGGACACGAGTCACCTGGAGAAGGGAGTCAACGTTCCGTTGACTTCTCGTGTCTCGAGGATTCACGAGATAAGATCTTGAGAGATCGACCCTTGGACTTGCAAAGTCTCGAGTAGCGAGAACGCGAGAAGGATAATAAATATCGCTTCTTGGGGGGTTTGTGAAGGAGAGGTGCCAAGATTTGATGCTACAACTCGCAAAGTGGTGAGTTGCGAGAAGTGTAAAGAGGAAGTCAACTATTGCTGACTTTCGCATCTCGGGATTTCGGAGAAGAAGAGAACGAGAGCTCGTCGCCTCAACCTACGAGGTTGCGAGTAGCGAAAAGTGTTAAAGAAAAGTCCTGAAGGAATCTGGACCGTCCATCAAGGGAGACGCGTGGTGAGAGGTCAGAGCTCAGGGAAAGTTTCGAAATCCTGTGGATCGTTGGATCCACACTATCAAGGACTGTTGATCTCCTACATGGATACCCATGCTGGAGTTCGGAGATTTGCATGACATGAGTTTTTGGGATCGTTGCATCTTGAACCCCTGGGCACCGAAATCCCGAAAGGATCCAAACCGTCGGATCAGGGGAGGCATACAACTGTTGATCTCCTTTGGAGGGAAACTTGGGAGACTTCATGAATTTCGGGGATTTGAATGGGAAAGGAAGAAGTCATGCATCACAATTTACCGAATCATGAAGGGCTGGTAAGGTCTTTGCGGATTTAAGCGCGGGGTCACGGAATGTGGTCACAAGGAAAAGACCCAAACAAGGATCTTGTACTTGCTAGCCCTATCGGGGTTTGGCATTTCGCTGTGTCAGGGTTTACAGAGTCGAAAGACTTGACACTCTAGTAGTGTTGAGCCGCGAAGAGAGAAAGGACGTCATACTTGTTCGGTCTGTGGTCGTGACCCATGATCACAAGGAGGTGAATAGGGAAGAACTAGCCTGTGCTAGGCCCCTGTAGGACTTCGGGGATTCTGTCCCTTGAGGAAAAGCAAAAATTTTATTATGCCGTAGTGGGTATGTGACACTAATTCATCTAAAATTCGTGCAAGAAAAATTCTCAGAGGAGAAATTTCAAAGGAAGCAATTGGAACAATAACCAAAGGCACTAAATCTGAAGCCATTGTTCATATTGAAAGCATAATACAACAACCAATAGGGGAAGCATTGGTGACCCCATTAGAAGGAGGAGCTGGAAAAGAGACAGAGGTAGTGATAGAGGAAGTTGCATATGCCATTAGGGAAACACACAAGGTATTGGAACAATTAGATATACCAAACAAACCAATGGTTGAATGATCACTTAGTGGGGAGACATCACCAACACCCTACAACCTACTCGCACATATGGCATAAGAGGAAGGAAATGCAGCCAATGAAACAAAGACATTTGGATTCCCAATACTAGACATCACTAAAGACGTTGCTATGAAGAATATTCTATTGTCCTCATTGCCTCACTTCCATGGTATGTCAACAAAATATCCTGATTCATTTTTGTTTGAATTTGATATACTATGTAGGAGTTATAATTACACTGATAATGCACAAAAACTTAAACTCTTTCCAGCCACACTAAAAGACTCAACATCAAGGTGGTTTATGAGCCTAGGAGAACACACTATCTTATCTTGGGATGGTATGAAGTAGAATTTCCTCCTTAAATATCAAGATTACTGTAGACCTAGGGATCCTAGGAATGACATATTTAAAATGTATCAATCTGAGAAAGAAAGTTTGGAAGATTACCTAGAAAGGTTCCTATACAACTACCAAAAGACAAAGCAATTTTCCTTAGACACAACTACAGTTAGGACCCTCTTCCTAGAAGGTGTGAGGGATGAATTCATTGAAGTACTAAACCTCATGAGTTCTGGAGATGTGTACCAAAATCCATTTGCAGACATTGCAGATTATTGTAAAAGATACTCCCGCAGTCAAGCCAAAACAGGAAAAAGTGTAAGGGATCCTACAAACAGAATTACTAAACCTACACCAGGAGGTGTTACTAGGATTGAACTGGGGAATCTACTAGAAAAATTCAAAACAGACATAGTAACACCATCAGTTCCCAACTTGATACCATCAAAATTAAAAGAAAACAACCAGAAGAAAATGCTACTTTGGCAATTTTCTGTCCTCAATGTACGAAATGGCATCTTGAAAAGGAATGCCCCATTAATGTTATCAAAATATGTGGCCTCTGTACATAAGATCACCCTACCAGTGAGTGCCATTCTTTACCTAACTTAAATCCATTTTCAAGGGAGGGGGAGAACCTCATGAAACACAATATCCCCCCAAGAGGACATGGAGACAACACAATCCCAATATGTTTGTAGACCCTACCACACAATATTCACAACAAAAATGGGTACCTACAATGTCTTATCCTCAATGTTCACCTCAACAACCACACATATAGCCTTGGAAAAAAGGATGGAGAGGGCCTACATTGTTGGCATATTTTACAGGAAGAGTGTGCATGTCATTGATGGAAAGAACAACAACGAACCAAACCTTCTAAGTCAAATATATCATAATCTTAGGACGAAGAGTGAAAGTGGTTGTTGGATCACCAATCCCGAATACCCGATGACCTTTAGATCAACGTTCACTGACCAGAGGAAGCACATAGGCGAAGTACATATCTGATCCGTTGGATCTGAGCGCTGAGGATCAATAGTCGTTGGATCCGAAAATAAATGCACAAAGGTTAAGCCATTGGATGAGCTTAGGAGAGCAGACTTGTCAAAGTTCCAAATTCCTGACATAACCAGGGATCGTCCATAATCAAGACTGAAAGGTGGCACATGATCCACAACTCCGGAGAAAATCTCTTCGAGAATTTTCAGTTTGAGATCTGAAATCCCCGAAGTCCGGAGAGCCAGAGAGCCCAAGTAAACATCATCCATCAGATCATTTTAAAGTGGAAGGACATGATAAGCTAGAAAAGAAGCATCCCAAAAATACCGAGCTGTCAATCTAAGAACATGATCGATGAACAACATTTAGTTAGGGTCTAAAATTTGCGAGGAGGTTACTGTTATTGGATTCTCACTTCAGAAGAATTGGAAACTTGAAAAGTCAAAATACCCGAAGTCCCGAAGGCCGAAGTCCTAAAGTGAATAAGGATCCATGTCAGCAAGATTATGTCAGCAAGGACACGTGCCACAATCAGACAATGAAAAGTGTCAAGTTGACTCGGCATTTTAGGTACGTGCAAATCACAAATCCAAGTGACACGTGGCAGCTACTAGGTTCATGACACACCATCAAGTGACATCACTCCGAGAGTTTTACTTTGGGAGCTTTACAACCAACACTTGTCCAAGGTTCCGAAATCCCAAACGTTGAAGTCCTGAAGTGAACATAAGTCATCTGATCTGAAGAACGCTTCATGTGCATCATCAACCATTGATCTAGTATAGTGGAAGGACAGTGTAAGTGGAAGTGCTAACCGACAACAAGCGGTCTCCACCACCTATGACTTATTCAATAGGTGACCACTCCGGAGGAGAATGAAGCAGCGATCAGGATAAAGTCCCGAAGTTCCGAAGTCACTTATGATCGTTGATCATGTAGGAGGGTACGTGTCAACGGATCATGAACTCTAGGCGAAACTACTCTGGGAAAAAGTGAAAGAGAAAGGTTGGAAATTTGAGATTTATGAACCCCAAATACCTAAAGGCATTGTGACCGTTGATTCGAGAAGACCACACGTCGTTAGATCATGGAATCTGGGTGAAATGATCTGCGAGCAAGATGAGTTTAAGAATCAAGACTTCTGAAGCCCGAAAGGTGAAATCAATCTCGTCCATTGGTTTGGAGGGCCACATGTCACTTGGTCATTGAGACTAAGGATCGCGCATGGATGGAGGAATGAAGGCAAGAAAAGACAATAGATCGGATTCATTATAGAGGAGCACCGTCAAGATTGTGAGATCGACGGTCCCATCGCATTGCGGGGATAGAACATGCTTGGGTCTTAATTTTTCTTGAGCGGGCCGCAATCGAAACCATAGTTTTTGAGAAAGGACGCATGTAGGCTCATAGTGAATTGTGGGGCAAAAAGAAGGTTGTCCCCAAACCACCTATGGATGTGCCCACAATTGCGTGGTCATGTGAAGTTCATAGCCCAAGGTCATATCATGAAGAAGAGCTAGCTCTCACTAGACCGATATTGGGAAGCGCCTTTTGAATAGGCGATTAGGTCACTGCCAGTGGTCACGTGAAGGAAGGGGCTTATAAGACAAAGAAGCCAAAGACGACTGGCTGTAACTAACAGAGAAGATGAAGAGTTTGGACTACCAGAGAAGCCAAGGGATCTCAGGATAACACCCACCGATGATGAACACACTGAGCATAACTGCAAGATAATTCAAAGAGATTCAGGGTGATAGCCAGAGGAACTGAAGAGTCTCGAGGTAACTACCAGTAGGATGAAGACTCATCATATAGACAATTGACACATGGAAAAGTGTCGAAGACTGTAACTACCAGAGAAGCCAAATAATCTCAGGATAACGACCACTGATGAAGAATAGAGTCAGCATGATCGCCATAGAGAACAGAGAGTGAGGTGTATGATCTGGCAGAGGACTTGTCATGATAAATATACGTAGAACAAAGAAGAGATGGTTGCTTCTGTTGATAGTTATTGATGTGGGTAGAAGCATGCTGTGTGCAACAACTGAAATGCATAGAAGAGGCATAGCGCATAGAATGGAAATAATACACAGAGCATAAAGCGTAGAAGAAAGACATAGAACAAAAATTCATATCTGAGAGAGGAAGAGAAAGATGAGGTGCGCATGCAGAGACAGAGTAGAGTATCAGGAAGCTCAAAAATATGCGAGAAGGAAGACACTGATGCAGGCAGAGTAGAGCAGAGCAGTATAGCAGAACAATGATGAGACTGGTAATTCCTTTGAGAAACACTGTATCACTGTAATAAGTTTGGTAACAAATTTTTTATAATAATGGTGGTAGGGTGGTGCTAGGGAGGATTGTTGTCCTTAGTGTTTCAAGTGGGTTCATGAACACAGGGAGTTGTAGCTTCCATCTGGTTGCAGCCAGAAAAACCAGGGTGGTAGGGTGGTACAATGGATAACTATTGTTCTCTGTTATACAGGTTGGTGCCTGTGTAACTAGAAGTTGGTGCTTCCATCCAGTTGGTGCCGGAACAATCAATAACTTGGTGCTTCCATCCAATTGGTGTTGGAACACTTAGGAAGTTGGTGCTAGAACACTCAGGGAGTTGTTGCTTCCTTCTAGTGGGTGCTAGAGAAACTAGAGAGTTGGTGCTCTCAACAAGTTTCTTCTTGTAAAACAGAGGTGGTAGCCTCAAAAGGAGTTGGTTCTCATAAGAATGATAATGTACAGAAAATAAAGATTACGTATCATATCAAGAAGAAGAGGGGTTTCCCTTTATGGGTTTCATCAAGAAATATTTGTCTCTATATATTTCATGTGTGTGATGATGATGAATATTCTATTGCTTACTTCCCTGCATTATTGTGATCATCATTGAGTGTTCTATAAATATTTTAAAATGGGCATAATTATTTAAGCACAGTAACAACTGATTCACCCCCCCTCTCAGTAGTCCAACGATTGGTATCAGAGCCAATTCCTTTTATTTAAAGGTAGATCAATAAGCTTAAACATGACAAGTGATGAAGGAACTTCAACTAATAAGCCCCCCCTGTTCAATGGAACAAACTTTGTCTTCTTGAAAGTTAGGATGAGAACCTACATAATGGCTTTAGGTGCAGATGTCTGGGATGTGGTAGAGACTGGTTATGTAAAGCCAATTGTACTAGATAATAAGGATGAAATTCTAGAATTCAACTTCAACGCTAAGGCTATGAATGCTATTCTGAGTGGGCTTGTAGAAGAATAATTTGTAAAATTTATGCACTTAGAATCTACCAAAGAAATGTGGGACAAACTCATTAGTAGTTATGAAGGTAATGAGAAGGTAAAGGATGCGAAACTTCAAACCTACAAATTACAGTTTGAAACTAAAGATGAATGAGGATGAACTAGTTAATACATTTTTCTTAAGAGTTGAGGAGCTTGTGAATGCCATGAAGGGTCTTGGTGAGAATATTGAAGACTTATTTTTAGTTCAGAAGATTTTAAGATCTCTACCAAATAGATTTAATCCAAAAGTTTCTGCAATAGAAGAACTGAATGATCTTAAGACTTTGTATCTTGATCAACTTCTAGGAAATCTAACTTCTTATGAAATGAGGATTAGTAAGGATAAACTCACCTCTAGAGAAGAATCATTTAAAGAAGATAAGAATGAGAATTCTGAGCCTGATGAAATTGAAGCAAAATTTGTGAGAAGACTAAATAAAGGATCAGGCAAGTTTCCCTTCAAATGTTTTAACTGTGTAAAGATAGGTAACTTTGCATCTAAGTGTCCACACAATAATAAGGACTAGAACTCTGAAGGTGAAGAGAAGTACAAATCCAAGAGATTTGGTAAAAAGAAAAGTTTATGTGTAAACAATGATGACTCCTCAGGAGACAAAGATAGTGATTCTTCTTGTGAATATAAGGTTAATGACTTTATGCTTATGGCCAAAGAGGATTATGATAATGAAAGAATAGGAAGCGATGAAAATGATGAAGAAGTTGTGGTTGAATTGGAAGGAGAACTGATCAGTGCCCTAGAAGAAATTGCTAGACTCAGATTTAAGAAGAAAAAGCAAAAACAATTGTTGATACAGTTCGAGAAAGACAGTAAAAAAACCTAATGAAGACTTTGCCCTACTAAAAGTGGAATTAGAAGAGGAAAATAAAATAGAGAACATTCTGAAACAACAATTATCATATAAGAAGGCAAGATGTGAAGCCTTGGAAGAAGAGGTAGTAAAAACCAGGAAAGAGATGGAGAATTTTAAAGCATTATATCTCCAAAATATTCCAAGAATTAAAGCCTTAGCATAACTAAATGACATTTTGAGCAAACATAGATCTCCTTTGTTGAAGACTAGTTTAGGATATGTAAGTGGTTCAAGTAGCAAACAACCAGAAATCAAAGAGCAAGTAAAGATGATCAAGTTCCAAGTCAACAAACAATCAGACCATGTGAGTACTCCACCACCAAATAAAGACAAGATGATCCCTAATAAAAAACAAAGATATCAGAAGATGGAGCAACAAATGCCAAGAAGAAGGCCATCCTTCAGGTACCAAAATTTCTTCCATGGTTACTGTTTTTACTGCTCTAATTTTGGTCATAAGATTGCAAATTTTCAAATTAAGTTTAGAGACATGCAACTGAGGAGATCAAGAAATAAGCAATCTTTGCAACATAGAACTAAACAGCCAATGAGTAGACAAAGTTGCACCAATCACCTTTGACCTATTGAACAATGAGCTCGAATGCTATAACTATCATAACTTTGAGCACAAAGCTGCAAACTGTCATATGAAGAATTACAAAGCAGATCCAAGGATAAAACCCTTAGCCAGAAATGCTAGCACTTGGAAAAAGAAAGATAGTAAAAAATGTAGTCTAGTACTTTCAGCACAAAAACAAAAAGACCCCTGGTATATAGACAATGGATGTTCCAAGCACATGACTGGAGACAAGGATAAGTTTCTGTCTATTAGTAAAAGCAAAATAGGAAATGTGACCTTTGGAAATGATGAACCAGGAAAAAACAAGGGTAACGGGATGGTGAGTTTGAGTAATGGTAAAGGAAAAGCCCAGGATGTTCTTCTTGTATATGGGATGAAACATAATTTTCTCAATGTAAGTCAAATTTGTGACAGAGGATGTGAATTGGTGTTCACCTCCAAATATTGTAAGAAAAAGTCTGTAAACTCAGGTGAAGTGGTGGCTAAAGGCATAAGGACAAATAATAATGTATATGTGCTGAAAGAAGATAGAGAAGAGTGTCATCTAATAAAACATGATGAAAGATGGTTATGGCATAGGAGACTTGGACATCTAAAATTTGACGACTTAATCAAGCCCAAAAATCTTGAGGCAGTAAAAGATCTTCCAAGAATATCAAAGCCACAAGATTCTGTGTGTAAAGCCTGCCAAGTAGGAAAGCTAACTAGGACAAAATTTAAATCCAAGAGCTCTATTTCAACAGAGAAACCACTCCAATTAGTTCATATGGATTTATGTGGACCATCAAGACAAGAAGGCACAAGGAAGGAAAAATACTTTATGTTGATAATTGATGATTACTCCAGCCTCACTTGGGTTTCTTTTCTCAAAGAAAAAGCTGAAGTATTTGAGAAATTTAAAATATTTAAGGCTTTAACTGAAAATCAAACATGCAATAGGTTAAAGGAAGTAAGATCAGACAAAGGAGGAGAATTTATGTCAAGTGATTTCAAGGAATTCTGTGATAAACATGGGATCAAGAGAGAATACACAATCCCAAGAACTCCACAACAAAATGGAGTAGTTGAGAGGCAAAACAGAACAGTTCAACAAATGGCCAGGTCAATGATGAATTAGAAGAACATTGGTCAAATTTACTGGGTAGAAGCAATACACACAACAATCCATATTCTTAACAAATCCCACCTCAGACCACATAGTGATAAGACACCTTATGAACTATGGTATGGAAGATCTTCTTCAATCAAACACTTCAAAGTTTTTAGGAGTAAGTGCTACATAAAGAATAATAATGAAAACCTTGGCAAGTATGATGACATGGCTGATGAAGGCATCTTCTTAGGACATGCTACCAATAGTAAAGGATATAGACGATTTAATAAAAGATTTAATAAATTAATTGATTTCATTGATTTAAAGGTTGATGAAGGAGTCCCAGTAAGAGAGGTGATCAATATTGAGTTTACTACAGAGGACATAGCTAAAATTGAAGATGAATAGGTCCAATAATTATATGGAGAAGAGACACCCAAAGAAGAAGATCTAGGACAAGAATCAACATCAAATCCTTCCTCCAGAATTACTCAAAAGAATCATCCCAAAAGTAAGATAATTGATGAGAAAGATAAAGGTGTACAAACCAGGAGAAGGATAATCAAAGACACCAAGCAATCACATATAGATTTCATATCCATGGTGGAACTCAAGAAATTTAATGAAGCCAATAAAGACATAAATTGGTTAAAATCAATGAATGAGGAACTAGACCAGATTAAAAAAAATGACACTTGGGAACTCGTTCCTAGGCCAACAAATAAAAATGTAATAGGATCAAAATGGGTCTACAAAAATAAGATGAATGAGCAAGGAAATATTGTAAGAAATAAGGCTAGATTGGTCTGCAAAGGATATGCTCAAATAGAAGGACTGGATTTTGATGAAACATTTGTGCCCATAGAAAGATTCGTACCTATCAGAATGTTTCTTGCTTATGCTTGTCATAAACAGTTTAAAGTCTATCAAATGGATGTCAAGTCAGATTTTCTAAATGGAGATCTAAAAGAAGAAGTCTATATGGAACATCCAAAGGGTTTCCAACTGTCAGATAACCTTGACTTTGTCTTCAAGCTGAAGAAAGCCTTATATGGGTTGAAACAAGCTCCTCGTGCCTGGTATTATAGATTGGATAAGTATCTTCAAGACAAAGGGTTCAAGAGAGGAACAGTTGAAATAATGCTTTTCCCATTGTGTTGGTCTATGTAGATGACATCATCTTCAGAAGAAATAATGCCTCATTGGTATAATAGTTTTCTTCTTCTATGCATTCTAAATTTGAAATGTCTATGATAGGGGAACTGCCATTTTTTCTTGGTCTACAATTTATTCAGAAGTCTGAAGGAATATTTATTTCTCAGGAGAAATATCTAAGAGAAATGTTGAAAAGGTTTCAAATGGAAGACTCTACACCTATGAACACACCTATGGTGACTAAATGCAAGTTAAGAAAGGATGATGACTCACCTGATGTTGACCAGAGTTCATATAGGTCTATGATAGGCAGCCTATTGTACATCACAACATCCCATCCATACATAATGCATGTTGTTGGAATGGTAGGAAGGTATCAGGATGCACCTAAACAGAGTCATTTGTTAGCTATCAAAAGAATATTCAGATACTTGAAAGAAACAATAAACTATGGCCTATGGTATCCTAGGAATTAGAATTTTCAACTATCAGTCTATTCAGATGCTGATTGGGCTAACTGCGTGGATGAAAGGAAAAACACGAGTGGAGGTGCATTCTTCTTAGGAGATTCCCTTGTAGCATGGTTGAGCAAGAAGCAAGGTTCCATTCCCTTATCAACTACAGAATCTGAATACATTGCAATTGCCACTTGCTGTACACAAGTATTATGGATGATTTAGACACTTACAAACTTGAAGGTAAAATATACTGCACCGATCACAATTCATTGTGATAATACCAGTGCAATTAGTGTGTCAAAGAACCCTGCATTTCAATCCAAGACCAAGCATATACCCATCAAGTATCACTTCTTGAGGGAACATGTGACCAACACTATTTTTTCTTTGCGTTATATTCCATCCAAAGATCAGGTTGCTGATATATTCACTAAATCGCTTGCAAAATTTTAGTTTGAGTATCTATGCCAGAAGTTGGGCGTGACCCCGTTATCAAGCTAAATCTGATACCTCAGGGGGAGTATGTATTGGTTAAATATCTGATACCTCTGAAAAGTACTACAATAGCTTAGGGGGATCATGTTTTCTTTGACATTGATGTCAAAGGGGGAGAAAAGATGTCTGGATGCTACAGTTGGAGGTCTAAGTAGAATAGCGCAACCTTTTAGGGTTGCCATCAATGCCAAAGGGGGAGATTGTTGGCATATTTTACAGGAAGAGTGTGCTTGTCATTGATGGAAATAACAACAATGAGTCAAAAATTCTAAGTCGGAGAGATCAAAAGATCAGGAGGAAGAGTGACAGTGGCCGTTGGATCAACAATCCTGAATACTCGATGACCGTTAGATCAACTTTCAATGACCATAGGAAGCGCAGAGGTGAAGTACAAATCTGATTCGTTGGATCTGATCACCAAGGATCAATAGTCGTTGGATCCATAAATAAATGCATGAAGGTTAAGCCATTGGATGATCATAGGAGAGAGGACTTGTCAAAGTCCTAAAGTCCCGAAGTAAGAAAGAACCGTCCATTGTCAAGACTAACATGTGGCACACGATCCACAACTACAGAGTAAATCACTTCGAGAATTTTCAGTTTGATATCTAAAATCCTGAAAGTCTGGAGAGCCAGAGTAAACATTAGCCGTAAGATCATTTTAAAGTGGAAGGACAGGATAAGCTAGAAAAGAAGCATTACAAAAAGATCGAGCCGTCAATCTAAGAACATGATCAACACATAGCATTTAGTTCGGGTCTAAAATTTATGAGGAGGTTTCTGTTCGGGGATTCTCACTTCGAAAGAATTGACAACTTGAAAAGTCAAAATAACTGAAGTGCCAAAGGCTGAAGTCCTGAAGTGAATAAGGATCCATGTCAGCAAGACTACGTCAACAAGGAAACATGGCACAATCAAACAATGATAAGTGTCAAGTTGATTCGAGATTTCAGGTACGTGCAAATCACAAATCCGAGTGACACGTGGCAGCTACTAGGCTCATGGCACGACATCAAGTGACATAAGTAAGTGACATCACTCTGGGAGTTTTACTTTGGGAGCTTTACAACCAACACTTTCCCAAAGTTTCAAAGTCTCGAACGCCAAAGTCCCAAAGTGGACATAATTCATCCGATCTGAAGAAAACTTCGGGTGCATCATCAACCGTTGATCTAGTATAGTGGAAGGACAATGTAAGTGGAAGTGCTAACCGATAGCAAGTGGTCTCCACCACCTATGACGTATTCAGCAGGTTACCACTCTAGAGGAGAATGAAGCAGCGATCAGCCTAAAGTCCCTAAGTCACTTATAATTGTTGATCGTGCAGGAGGGTACGTGTCAACAGATCGTGAACTCCGGGAAAAACTACTCTGGGAAAATGCGAAGGAGAAAGGTTGGAAAGTTGATATTTTTGAACCCCGAATACCTGAAGGGATTGTGACCATTGATTCCAAAATACCACACGTCGTTAGATCGTGGACTCCGGGTGAAATTCTCTAGGAGCAAGCAGAGTTTGAGAATCGAGACTCCCGAAGCCTGAAAGGAGAAATCGATCTCATCCATTGGTTTGGAGGGCCACACGTCACTTGGTCATTGAGACTAAGGATCGTGCATGGAAAGAGGAAAGAAGGTAGGAAAAGACAATAGATCGGAGTCATTGATCGAGGAGCACCATAAAGATCATGATATCGATGGTCCCATCGCATTGTAGGGCTAGAACATGCTCGGGTCTTAATTTTTGTTGAGCAGGCCGTAATCGAAAACACATTTTTTGAGAAAGGATGCATGGAGGCTCGTAGTGAATTGAGGGGCGAAAAGAGGGTTTCCCTCAAACCACCTATGGACGCGCCTGCAATCGCGTGGTCACGTGAAGTTCATAGCCCAAGGTCATATCGTGAAAAATATCTAGCGATGACTAGATTGAGATCGGGAAGAACCTTTTGAATATGCGATTGGGTCATCACCAGTGGTCATGTGAAGGAAGGGTCCTAGAAGCCAAATAAGCCAAAGACGACTAGCTGTAACTGACAGAGAAGATGAAAAGTTTTGACTTCCAGAGAAGCCAAAGAATCTAAGGATAACGCCCACTAATGATGAACACATTGAGCATAACCGCTAGAGAGTTCGAAGAGCTTCAGGGTGATCGCCAGAGGAACTGAAGAGTCTCGAGGTAACTACCAGTAGGATGAAGACTCATCATAGAGACAATTGATATATGGAAAATCATTGAAGACTGTAACTGCCAGAGAAGCCAAAGAATCTCAGGATAACGACCATTGATGAAGAATATACTTAGCATGATCGCTAGAGAGAACGAAGAGTGAGGTGTATGATCTGGCAGAGGACTTGGCATGATAAATATATGTAGAAAAGAGAAGATATGGTTTCTTCTTTTGAGAGTTATTGATGCAGGTAGAAGCATGCTGTGTGTAACAATTGAAACGCACAGAAGAGGCATAGTGCATAGAATGTAAATAATACAAAGAGAATAAAGCACAGAAGAAAGACATAGAACATAAATTCATATCTGAGAGAGGAAGAGAAAGCCGAGGTGCATTTGTAGAGATAGAGAATAATATCAAGAAGCTCAAGAAAATGCGATCAGGAAGACACTGATGCAGGCAAAGTAGAGAAGTATAGAAGAACAATGATGAGACTGGTAAGTCTCTTGACAAACACTGTATCATTGTAATAATTTTCAGTAACAAAGTTTTTATTATCAGGGTGGTAGGGTGGTTCTAGGGAGGACTCTTGTCCTCAAAGTTTCAAGTGGGTTCTTTAACACATGGAGTTGTAGCTTCTATTTGGTTGCAACCGAAAAAACCAGGGTGGTAGGGTGGTGCAAGGGAGAACTATTGTTCTCTGTTATACAGGTTGGTGCTTATGTAACTAGAAGTTGGTTCTCCCATCTAGTTGGTGCTGGATCACTCAAGAAGTTGGTGCTTCCATCCAGTTGGTGTTGGAACACTCAGGAAGTTGGTGCTTCCATCTAGTTGGTGATGGAACATTCAAGGAGTTGGTGCTTCCTTCTAGTGGGTGCTAGAGAAACTAGAGAGTTGGTGCTCTCAGAAAGTTGCTTCTTGTAAAACAGAGGTGGTAGCCTCAAAAGGATTTGGTGCTCATACGAATGATAATGTACAGAAAATAAAGATTACTTATCATATCAAGAAGAAGAGGTTTTTCCCTTTATGGGTTTCCTCAGGAAATATCTGTCTCTATATATTTCATGTGTGTGATTGATGTTGAATATTCTATTGCTTAATTCCATGCATTATTGTGATTGTCATTGAGTGTTCTGTAAAGAGTTCGAAATGGGCATAATTGTTTAAGCATAGTAATAACTGATTCACCCCCCCCTCTCAGTTGTCCAACATGCATATGGGAATGTTACCTTTCAGGCAACAACCTTTCCCACCTACCCACAATACCCTTCTAATATTTCTCAGTTGCTACCGGGATTTAATCCCCCTGATCTTCCTCCACCTCCACAACTGCAATAACAACTTGCACTACCTATGAACCCAAATCTGCAGCAAAAAATGCAAGATGCACCTATCCCAAACCCTCCTCAACCTACCCCTATTCCTGCACAACCCATTCCTAATCCAAATAATAGACCTACACAGCCTATACAAAATCTTGAAGTACAAACCTTCCCCACTTATGTGATAACTCCTGATTCATTTAATGGAATTGAATTAAGATCAGGGAGGGTTGTAAATAAACCTAATCCTACTGTGGTTATTCAAGAATAAGAACAAGTAGATAATCACACATTTCAAGAAGAAGAACTAATAGATAATCAAGCAGTTCAAGAAGAATAACAAATGGATAACCAATTAAATGAAGAAAGAAGCACCCTGTATAACATGAAACTCCTCCTCACACTTCTCACCCAACATAAATGCCTCAGAAAACTAATCCTCCTCCTTATCCAGAAAGGTTACATGTGAAGAAATCTGAGGAACCTCTAGGACATAATCTAGAAACTGAACTTAGAAACATATGTGTGAATATTCCCCTACTTCAGGCCATCAAGGATATACCTATTTATGCTAAGATTGTAAGGGATATTTGCATTAAAAATCCAAGGAGGAAGAGGAAGGAGACTTATGTTATACAGGTGGTTGGACAATTATCATAATTTATATCTAAAATTCCATCCAAATGTAGTTATCTAGGAAACCCAATGGTAACAATAGAGATTAAATATGTTTCTTTGCCAAACACACTTATTGATCTAGGGGAAGAAATAAATGTTATGTCGGTTGACACCATGAAAATGTTGCAGCTAAATCACCTAAGACCAACACAAACTTTGCTGGAACTAGAAGACAAATCAATCATCACCCCAACAAGAAGTTTAGATGATATAACAGTTACCTTGGCTTCTTGGGAATACCCTGTGGGTTTATTAGTGATTCATCCCAAATCCTCCAAACTAGGACATCCAATAGTACTTGCTGTAGATATTTTAATACAAATTATGTATTGCCTGGATTCTCCTGATCTAACAATTATATGCCATTGTTAAATACATAATCACTTCTACAAATATTCTTGCAGAATTTAAAACATGATCAACAATTGCAATATCAAGAAGAAAGATCAATCACACATAACACATATGTTTTACCGGGAAAACATAAAGCTAAAAACCCCACTATCATATATTATGTATATATCATGGATCATGAAAAAATCTCATACACAACTCTAATCCAAGAGCTCTCAGTACTATATACAATCGTCTCACACTGTCATACGAAAATTGACAAATTCATGTGCCAATTTAATGCTTCCATCCAACCTGCCTCCTCTGCGCAATACCTGCTAATGGAAATCCCTGCAAATGAATGAATCCCTCTTGCCTAGGCTACGCATTCATCATGGGCACATCCAATGTGTGTGTGGTTGCATGAGTGCACTCACCAATGTCACAATTGATAGTCAAACTATCCCTTTCACCTATTATCTCAACTGGGTCTCCACTGGATCTGACATGCATGCAATTAACAATGGTAAATCTTCAGTTGCATGCGAGACCACTGATTGTGAATTAATTAATAATTAATTCACTGATCTCTCACTAGTGTAAGTTCAACTACAACTAGTACAACTGAGCTTAACTCACTTAACTGATTTAAACTACTTCACAACTCACATAACTACACATCCAACTCTATTACAACTTCGAATCACTTAGTTACAACTAATTCGACTTGCATGTCCCACCAGTCAACCTTTGAACTCAAATTTCCTATAGCTAATTGATTTTCCACTTCAGTTAACTATTTCTAAGTGCTCATTGAGAATAGACTATTATTTATTGTCCAACTATTATTAAGGGATAATAATAGTCGACATACATCTATAAATAGAGTTCGCTCACCATCTATAAATAGACATCATCTATAAATAGAATTTTCTCATCATCTAAAAATAGACTACCACGTAAAAATAGATTGACGCTCCTGTTGATACTTAGAGGGGGGTGAATCAATGTCAAGTACAATTTAAAACCTTTTTCAACTTATACTTAAACCATTCAACTATATCCAATGAGAAATGAACAATAGTATAAGAGTTACACCAATACACCACAATACACCATGCACAATATATGAGAAATAATCAATAGTTATTGTTCAAGGGAAGTAATGACTTCCAAAGGTAGCTATAGCTTCCAAATGTAAAGGGAGGGATAAACCTCCAAGAGGAAGATACAATCCTCCAATATCAAGTGACAGCTGAACTCTCCATCCTTTCCCCTTCCTTCCACCCAAGAATATATGAGAGATAATAAAACTTTACATTAAATCATCACCATCAACCAATCATCACATAGAACCTGATAATGCTTCCTGAGACTTCTTCAATTTCTGAAATTCTTCAATTCTTGGAGTACTCTGATCCTGTAGATAATATTACTCAATGTATTCTCTGAAACTCCTCCAATTTTCACTCCTTGAATCCTCCCCAAAAAGAGGTTATAGAAAGAATGGTAAACTTTATTCAATTCTGGTCTGTTCAGGAGAGTGAACTTGCACATAATTCCCCACACTCAATAATTAACATCGATTCTGAAACTCACACACAAGAAACTAAAGTTCGTACTCTTTCCAATTAAATTTGTCCCACTTAATTTGGATTCTCTATGAAGAATTTATGACTTTTTTACTCGGAACACCTGTTTGTTGACTAGCTTCAGGACTAGTCCCAAACCCTATCTTCCACAGAGTGTATCTCCATAATTATAGCGAATCAAGAGCTAAATTTTTTACCAGAGGTACCTTGATATGTCTTCTTAATACCATAGCGATTTCACCATCTAAATAATTCTAGAAAAAAAGTTATAGCAAAAATGGTAACATGACATGAAAATAACATACCTTAGAACACATCACCAAAAGACTTCATCCTCCCTTGAAATCCGACCTTATTTTCTTCTTATTACCTACCTATGAAATTCGAATTGTATCAAATGAATGTATAATGATGTTTATTTATACCATTTATGTCACTTCCTTTTAACATTAGGGCTGACCTGCCACTTTCTTATTTTGTAATTCTTTTCTTTAATTATCTTTAGGGCCTACATGTACTTCCTTCTTCAATTCCCTTTTTCATCTTCAAAAATTCATTTCTCCTTAACCATGAGGATCCACATGATGTGCCACATACCACTGAAAACAACATGATGTATACTATCCATCCATGGGTGTTGTATCTGCATGTGCATTTTCCTTCATGTCCAAATACCTTCATCAATCTTGCAGTCCAAAACCTATGACTAGGGTTGACATCAATGACAACAACCAATCTTCCAACAATCTTCCCCTTTGTCATTGATGGCAACACTCATGCTCCCCCTATCATCATGATCCCAATTTATCTCCCCCTTTGACATCAATGGCAAAGGTTAGGGCTTCTCCCCCAGAGTTTAATGGAAAAATGTAACTCTCTTCTTTGGGGCTACTCCCCCTGAACATGTGGCACTCAATAATACTTCATCCTTATTTTTGGTCTTTGGGAAATTTTATTGCTTAGAATCCTTTTGTGTGGCTTTTGTCTTCTCTCTCTTCTTCATGTCTAGGATGTATATGTTGTTCAGTCTTCTTGTTTCAGTTGCAACCAATCTTCCTGAGTTATTTTCTCTGATTTTGCATTTTCGGGAATCAAACGTAAGAGTGTATCCTTGATCACACATTTTACTAACACTGAGTAGATTATGATTCAAGTCTTCAACCAATAGAACATTCTTTTCTTTTACATTTTTTCTTCCAAGCTCCTCTACACCTTCTCCAAGTATTTTGGCAGATGAGTCATCTCCAAATGCAACATTGCCACCCTTTCACTTCAAGCTGATGAATTTGTCTCAATCCCCAGTCATGTGTGAAGAACATCCATTG
>SNQJ01S0019521.1:19057-50611 GCA_010110895.2 Picea sitchensis | reverse complement strand
AGAAGAATAGGAGAAGTAAGGAATGTCCAAATGAAGAAGAAAGAAGAAGATTGTGAGAAACTTGAACAAGAAGTTGTCTCATTGAGGAAGAGCTTAAGAAACTCTCAAGTGCCAAAAGACTTAACACATATTGGATGCATGGGCAAAACTTCATACAAAGAAGATGAAAATACCAACAAGAAGGTTGAAGAAAGAGCTACACAGATAGTTGATGAGAAGTGGACCAGGATACTAGAAAGCAGAAATGATTACAAAAGAGATGAATATCCAAGAAGACCTCCTACCTTTAGGAATCAAAGAAGCTTCAATCAGTATGAAGGAAACTATAGAAGAATATATCATGAACCCAGATGGACTACATCACAAAGAAACCCACTTACTCCAAGGTATCAAAATTTCTTTCTTGGTTATTGTTATACTTGCAAAATTTTTGGACATAAGGCAATTAATTGTAGAATCATTGAAAGGAACAAATACGCAAGAAACATGAATGGTGTAAACAGAAGATATGGAAATAATCGTGGATTTGTCAACAAAATTTATAATTCATTTTACCCGTTGATGGACAAAAATATTGTATGCTACAAATGCAATTATCTTGGTCACAAAGCACGAGATTGAAAATATATGAATGAAGATGTCCCTATGCCAACCACAGTATGGAGAAGGAAAGATATTCCAAACAATGAAGATTGTCAAATAGCATTGATCGTTGAAGAATGTAAAGAAGAAGATGAATGGAACATAGACATTGGATGTTCTTCACACATGACCGAGGATCAAGACAAATTCATTAGCTTGAAGAGAAAGGGTGGAAATGTTGCATTTGGAGATGACTCATCTGCCAAAATACTTGGAGAAGGTGTGGTAGAGCTTGGAAAAAAAAATGTAAAAGAAAAGAATGTTCTATTGGTTGAAGACTCGAATCATAATCTACTCAGTGTTAGTAAAATGTGTGATCAAGGATACACTCTTACTTTTGATTCCCGATAATGTAAAATCAGAGAAAATAACTCAAGAAGATTGGTTGAAAATGAAACAAGAAGACCGAACAACATATACATCCTAGACATGAAGAAGAGAGACAAGAAAAAATCCACACAAAAGGATTCTAAGGAAGAAAATGTCCCAAAAACCAAAAATAAGGATGAAGTATTATTGAGTGCCACATGTTCAGGGGGAGCAACCCCAAAGAAGAGAGTTACATTTTTCCATTAAACTAACCTTTTCCATTGATGTCAAAGGGGGAGATAAATTGGGATCATGATGATAGGGGGATCATGAGTGTTTCCATCAATGACAAAGGGGGAGATTGTTGGAAGATTGGTTGTTGTCATTGATGTCAACCCTAGTCATGGGTTGTGGACCACAATATTGATGAAGGTATTTGGACATGAAGGAAAATGTACATGTAGATACAACACCCATGGATGGAGAGTATACATCATGCTGTTTCTGGCAGTATGTGGCACGTCACATGGATCCTCATGGTTGAGGAGAAATGAGTTTTTGAAGATAACAAAGTGAATTGTACATGTAGGCCCTGAAGATAATTACAGAAAATAATTACAAAATAAGAAAGTGTCAGGTTGGCACTAATGTTAAAAGGAAGTGACATAAATGGTATAAATAAACATCATTATACATTCATTTGATACAAGTCTAATTTCAGAGGGAAGAATAAGTAAAATAAGTCTGGATTTCAAGGGAGCATGAAGTCTTTTGGTGATGTGTTCTAAGGTATGTTATTTTCAGGTCATCTTACCATTTTTGATATAACTTTTTTTCTAGAATGATTCAGATGGTGAAATCGCTATGGTATTCATAAGACATATCAAGGTACCTCTGGTAAAAATTTCATCCTTGATTCTCTATAATTATGGATATACACTCTATGAAAGATAGGGTTTGTGACCAGTCCTGAAGCTAGTCAATAAATAGGTGTTCCGGGTAAAACAATCATAACTTATTCATATAGAATCCAAATGAAGTGTGACCACTTCCATTAGAAATAGTATGGACTATAGTTTCTTGTGCGTGAGTTTCAGAATCGGATGTTAAATATTGAGTGCGGGGCATGCTGTACACGTTGGGTCTTCTGAACATACCAGAATTGAATAAAGTCTAGCATTCTTTCTATAACCTCTTTTTGGGGAGGATTCAAGGAGTGAAAATTGGAGGAGTTTCACAAAATACATTGAGTAATATTATCTATAGGATCAGAGTACTCCAAGAATTGAAGAATTTCAGAAATTGAAGAAGTCTCAAGAAGCATTGTCAGGTTCTATGTGGTGATTGGTTGATGGTGATTATTTAATTTAAAGTTTTATTATCTCTCATATATTCTTGGGTGGAAGGAAGGGGCAAGGATGGAGAGTTCAACTCTCTCTTGATATTGGAGGATTGTATCGTCCTCTTGGAGGTTTATCCCTCCCTCTACATTTAGAAGCTGTAGCTACCTTTGGAAGTCATTACTTCCCTTGAACAATAAACTATTGATTATTTCTCATATATTTTGCATGGTGTGTTATGGTGTATTGGTGTAACTCTTATATTATTGTTCATTGCTCATTGGATATAGTTGAATGGCTTAAGTATAAGTTCAAAAAGGTTTTAAATTTTACTTGATACTGAGTCACCCCCCTCTCAGTATCAACAGATAAAACATCTAATAATGATTGGTGACTCTGAGTTGGTGATAAATCAAGTTACCCAGAGGTATAAATTTAAAAAATAAAGACTCAAGTTGTTGGACACACCGACGACACAAAGAGGGGGGGGTGAATAAGTGTAGGTCTCTTTTTCAACTTCCCTTCGCAAAACTTTTTAGTTAGCAATCACCATTTACTCATCACTTATTACTGTCATTTATAACCATTTGTATGTGAACTTATATAAAAAACAAATAACAACAACATATATCATCAATAGGCCATCGCCAAAAAGAACACAAGATGTATGTAAAATTTTATTTTTATTATGGACTACAATCCTTGGGTTTATCAACAACAATTGAATAGAGTAATAACTCCACAAGAGCACCTGCTCTGCAATTCAAGACTCAACTTACACAAATCAACACCAACTGGGAAGAGGATTCAATCCTCAACAGATACCAATCTGTCAACAGGTACGAGACCTACCAGTAGTGAAACATGCATGTGTACACACCCTACCAATAGTTCATCCTGCATATGTGCATGGCCTATCTGTATTGTAGCCTACGTGTGCCTCCTGAATATCTAGGGTTTTCTCTCCTTGAAAAACTCAAATCCTTTGCAGCCTTCAATCACATCCACTTCTATCTTTCATTGTGAAATCTATAGCATAACCAAATACAACACATATATGCTCTCCAACAACTTACTCATGCTCCTCAACCATACAATATGAATGTTACTCAATCATGTATAAGTAACTAGTATATTGTGGCAACCATATCAGCAATAAAACATAAGAGTATTTCTCACTCAATCAATGAACCAATAAATCCATATCACAATAGCCATACCAATAATTCCTTAAGAATTCACCATACCATAAGCAAGAGTATCCATCAAAACAATCATGTAACCATGCCAGAACTTCTCTGACAGATCTGAGCCCATAGAATGTGGATCTGGAACTTGCTTCATCCTTCAGGAACCTGGCACCATCTCACACTCAAGTATCCATGACTTTATCAATTGTATGTGCTATGATCCCCTTCATTTCGTGTTTGTACGTTCCCTGCCTCATTATATCCCACGTATGTAAGCACTATGGCTCACTACAACCTGCATTCTCCTTTAGAAACTAGGGTTTCTGAACTTTCAAAATGTTTTTAGTCAAGATATCAAACTTACAGAAACTTTGATGCATCCATGAGAACTTGCAATTACTCTCTTACTTAGAATAGATCTTCAATATATGCTCAAGAGAGATATCTTTACAAGAGACCCTTGCCTCCTATTTATACTCTCCAAGTAGCTTCCTTAGAAGCATCCACTAGGGAACTTTGTCCACATATCCATTTTATCCACATAACCAGTTTGACCACATGGCTACCTTTATCCAAATGTGTCCACATAGCCACTTTGTTCACATGGCCACTTATCCATTTAACCCACTTATAACTACTTTCCATAATTAAAAAGTTCTCCATTAACTTTATTATTTAAATAATCCTCTTTTACTTCATCACTTTACTTTATTATTTAAATAATTTCTTCTTTGTAAACAATTTGACTTGTTTGACCTTTTGGGGGATTCTAGCCAACAATGAGGGTCCTCCAACTTCGTAAGGACATAACTCTCAAACCGTGAGGAGTTATGTGATGTTCCACATACCACCAAAAATGGCATGACAAGCATTATCCATCTAGGATAGTTTCACTGACACATTAATTGATCTTCATCTCATTATTCCATAATTAAGCATGGGTTCTCTAACCATACTTCTAGGATAACTCAATTGCAAAGCGTCTTCCCGTGAGGGATTTCACCATAAGGGGAAAAATTTGGAGTTAATCCATTTGTAATTCCTATCAACCATGAAAATACAATAATGAGTCATATTTACATCAATACAACTGGAATAACCATGACAATACATCACTATGACATTGTCCCTTTGTCATTGATTCTATGCATGACCACACGATCCAACGATCAATACATTAATGCATCCATCCATATATGAATCATATATCAATGAAAATACAACAGGAACCCACATCATTTATGCATCATATATCAAATACATTGATCCATCTTCATCTATGCATGACATCATCTATGCATCATATATCAATGACTACGCATTGATCCATTCATTTACAACAATAAAAATACATACTTCATCAATATACTATGACAAGACATTGTTCCTTTGGCATCAATCCTTTGACATTAATCATTTGACATCAATGAAAACATGATCCAACACAAGTTATATTTCAAAAGAGCTAACAAATTGATGGAATCTTTCAATTCTTTCAACATTTCTTTCATTTCAAGGGACAAGAATCAGAAGAAAGATTCATTATCTTTGGCGGCCTCATTGTCAAAAATGGATGATGTTCAAAGAAAAACATATTTTCAAGTAAAAAGAGTATTTCGACCTTTTGTACGTGATAACCAAGAATATTTACAAGTATTCTAGAATGATGAACAATTGGAAAAAAAAATTTGAACGATGATGATGATGATGAAGACAATAACACAATTATTTTCCTGGGGGATTGTATTCAATATGAATCTCTTTTTACAAGATATGATCATGCTAAGAATCTCTTGGAAGTAATTTCACTCTAAAAGGTCCAATAAACAAGAAAAAATAATATTGGAACTGAAAATTCCCCAAAATATTTCAACTTGGGAGTTGATTGCACAATTGAAGAAGTCGATAATTATGTTTCATTATTTCAAGAATATCTTGATGTGTTCGCATGGAATTATGATGATTTGAAGGCTTATGATAAAAAAATATTTCAACATATTATTCCCTTGAGAGAAGCAGCAAAGCCAGTCAAGCAAAAGGTAAGGATGATGAACACCAATTTAAAACCAATGGTAAAGGTTGAATTGGAGAAATTAAAGAAGGATGGAATAATATACCCCGTTAGACATTTTGGTTGGCTTTCAAATCCTATGATAGTAAGAAAGAATACTGGGGAGATTTGGATGTGTGTATATTTAAGGGATCTTAACAAAGAAAGTATAAAGGATAATTATCCTTTACCTAACATGGAGTTTCTTCTCCAACAAGTCACAGGATCGGCATGCATATCCATGTTAGATGATTTTTCTGGGTATAATAAAGTCTTGGTTACTGAAGAAGAGAAAGTGAAGACAACATTCATAACACCTTGGGAGACATATGCATATGCTAGGATGCCCTTTGGTTTAAAGAATGCAAGAGATACATTTCACAGGGCTATGGATCATGCTTTTGAGGGTTTGATAGGAAAATTCATGGTTGATTATCAAGATGACTTAACAATACATTAAAAAACAAGGAGTGATCACATTCATCACCTGAGGAAAGTTTTTGACAGGTGTAGATGATATGGTGTTTCCTTAAATACAAATAAATGTTTATTCACTATAACTCAAGGAAAATTGTTGGGTCATATTGTGTGCAAGGAAGGAATCTATATAGATCCCGAAAGAGTTAAATCTGAAAATGAACTTAAACCCCCATCATATAAGAAAGGAGTTCAATCATTTTTTGGAAAGATCAATTTTGTACGAAGATTTGTCCCTGACTATGCAAGTATTGTGAAGTCGATCAATTTATTATTGAAAAAGGACCAAAGGTTTGAATGGACAACAGATACACAATGTTGGCACATGGGAAGACCCAGGGTTTAACGCTTAACAATGCACCAAACAAAACCTGACTACCGGCCCTTTCGACAACACTTGTGAAGAAGGAAAAGTCTCACCCAAGGTAGAAGAAGGGGGGGCAGGACGCAGGTGTCTGTAACCAGGATGGGACACATATATGTGATAATAACACTTCATAGAGTATTCTTTTAACGCTTAGGAAGTTACATACATTATTTCATTAACCTTATTAACATCACATAACATACCCAAGGATAGATCTAGCATAGTAACAACAAACATTATGCACCTAACACACTTAGCACTGTGAATCAGATCTAACATTTTAACATAAGTAAAGAATTAAAGAAACACATACATATAAATTACATATCTAATCTAATAACTAAGAAAAACATAATAGAGATAGTCATTTCACAAAGAAAACCATAAGACACCAGATGTACGTGGTTCACTCCAGTGTGGGGCTACATCCACCAACCGCTTCGCCTCTTTATTATTAGTCAATCTCTTACATTCAGTTACTCCTATGCACTAAGACACTGAGTCGAGCTTCGCACCAAACATGATATCTAGGCATTGAGAACCAAATCCTCCTTCCAAAAACTAGGTCAAGGCACCGAGCTAACTCTCTATCAAGCACAAAGCCTTGATGCACATACATTCTTTTGCACAAATCAACTCAAACTACTTGCACTTAGCTAGCTACAACACTACTTTTACAATACAGTCTTCTTTATTTATACTTTTACAAATCCTTACAATAAGGTCTAAACATGGGAAAAACCCATGGGAAGACATCCCATAACCCATTAACAAACCCTAAATAACCCCTTATTGGGTCCACATAGCTCGCAAAATAAGTGATATCCGTGATCTCAGCTCCCCCTGGGATCTCCTTCCTCGACCAATGTGTAGAAGTCAAAAAGTGGGCCAAATGTGACCAAGGTTTCCTCAAAACTTGGTCAAGGGAGAGCATGCCCCCAACACTCATCTGTGACTCGTCCCAAGTCACTCAGGTGTAGACAATGCTGCTTCGAAGGCCTCGAGATTAACTCGATCTACCTCGACTTGCTTCTTCGCCTGAGCCTCCTTCTTAGCGAGCTCCTGGATCATCTTCTTTGTAACATGCCCTTGTAGGCATTGTTATACTATTGCAACCACTTGATCCAATTGCGAGCCCTATCCATCAATCTCTTTGAACACCTTACAGGCTTCATCCTACACAGGTTGTAGCTTCTACGTCACTTCCATTACCCTACCGTGGTGGGAAGTGATCTCTTGTTGTACTACGCACTACTCCTAGTATCTCTTCATTATTTCTACCGTAGTGAGAAGCTTCATCTATGCCTGCACAAAAAATGCCTATTGTTGCGCCTTCTCTAACTACGCTTCCAGCTTCCTTAGCTTTGGATCCTCAACGAGGCATTCATATGTCCGTGGTCTTCTATCACTTGGATTTTTTCATTTTGAGGAGAGGGTTCTTATCCTTATTAGTGTGTTCTTAGCGGTATCCTCCCTTTGGTCAGACACCTCCTATGGGGTGCTAGCTACTATTTGGGCCTCCAAATCTGTTATCCTAGCCTGAAGTTGTTGGAGGCTCTCAATGAGATTCACTACTTGAACTTCGACCAGAATCTAGTCCTCCTGTACCAAGCCTGGTACAAAGCTACATGATTTACTCACTACTTCTTTGACCATGGCCTGCTCTGCTACCAACTTCTTCTTTTCCCTCTATAGCTGGGACTTTTCCTCCTGGAGCTTCACCTAAAGCTCTGCTTTATATCTTTCATGGGCTGCTACATTGTCCTGCAATTCTCATAATTATGTTAGGACTTCATATTTCTCCTGTTTCAAGGATTCTATGGACTTCTCCTTTTCTTTCTAGACTCTCTGGAACTGGGATTTTGTTGTATCCATGAGTCTTCTCAATTGGGTTGGTTCAACTCCCAATTCTATAGTCTGCAATGAGGAAGGTGTAATGGGTACTGCACAGACCAAACAAACAACTTCGTGTACTTCCTTCAGTTCCCTCTCGATCCTTCCATATATGCCCTCTTTCTTCTCTCCATATCTCTGCAAGATGTCCTCAAAAGTGTCCTCCATAGCTCCACGGACCAAGATGATGTCATCCTAAGTGAGAGTGGGCTCCAACTGGGGCTTATTAGCATGTCTCTTCTTCCTTGTTGAGGGTATCTTCAAACCTTCTTCTTTTGAGGTGTGACTGTCCCACCAGGGATATGTTTCGGTAGTGTAGCTTCGCCTCCTCCTTATTCTTCTTCTCTTTCATCTCCTCCTCTCCTTCCTTATGCTTCTTCTTCTCCTCCTCCTCCTGGTGATCCAGACCCATTATCTTCAGAAGCGTTGTCCTCTTCATTTCTCTCTATATCCTGGACTTCCTCCTGTTTCCTCTTCTTCTTCGTCCCACTGGACTGTTCGAGATGCTCGACTCGGGTAACTATGGGGCTTCCTATTGTTAAGAACCAAATATCAATATAACATAGAAAATCCTTAGAAAAAGTACTCAACGCCTTGAAAAAGAGATCATTTCAGATAATAAGCCACTTCGAGGGGGCAACCTCCTTTTACCCCACTTAAATGTTCAAGTACAAGATGAGTCAAAATGAAAATGTCTCCTTGGTATATATAGGAGACTAGGAGGTATAATTACAACTAATGGCCTAAAGATGACATAAATAAAATAACATTACTAATATAATATGCCCCAATTAAGGGGTAATGAGCCAATATTAGGGCTTAACATGCCTCCTTGAGACAAGTGTTGTCCCTGGCAGCGAGTAACTCTGGATTCTTCTATATATAAAAGACTCATCTTCCCAAGTGGAATCTTTGGCCAGATGGTTTCCTCCATTTAATGAGATACTGCGGAAATGGATCTATTCCTCGGTGGTGATTCTTATTATTAGGTGATGGCTTTGGGATCAAATATGATTTTCCTTCCTCGTCAGTTCTGGAAATATAGTTTGGTGGGATCTTGTCTGCCTATAATATCTTTAGCGTGAGCATGGAAGGTGGGTGTGCTCGTGAGATATGCAGGAGGCGTCAATTTGTATTCCATAGTACCAATCTTTGCAACACCTTATAGCGGCCATGGTACTTTGGTGATAATTTATTATCATTCGTTATGAGGGACATCCATTTGTATGGTTGTAGTCTTAAAAATGCCAATCCTCTACTTCAAAACTTCTTTCCTCGATGTTGATGTCGCTTATTGCTTCATGTGATTTTGTTTCCATGGTTAGGTTGTCCTTTAATATTTGGAGAACTTGTTGTTGATGCTCGATGTGATATTTCAACTTTGCTTGAACAGATTTTCTTTAGAGAAGAGAGTGATGGAAGGAGAATTGGTATCCATAAAATTATAAATGGTGTCATTTTGTTCTTGATTATGAAGGAGGTGTTATACCACTCATTCATAGAGGTAACCATTTGAACCATTGTGTTTGTTTATCGAGGAGACAAAAATGAAGGTAACCTTCTAGACATGTGTTCAATATCTCGTTTTGTCCATCAGATAGAGGATGATAGGATGGAAGCTATAGGCGATGAGTACCCAAACAAGAAATAATTATGTCAAAATGTCTAGTGAAGATGGGATCTTTGTCACTTACAATAATCTTTGGGTATCCATGTAGCTTTTGGGCTGTCTCCATGAATCTTGGCAACTATACTAGATTTGAAGGGATGAGAGAGGTCAAAAAAGTGTGTGCGTGCTGGTCAATCCATCAACCAATACCATTGACACTCTTTCATTAGGACTTTTGGTAACTGTGATGAAATCCATGGAAACCTCCTCGGTGACTTGGAAGGATAATGGTTGTAAAGATGCAGGGGTCTTAATTGTTTCCTGCTTATTTTGTTGGAAAACAAACATTCTCCCATAAACCTTTGAACATCATCGATTTTAGGCCATCCCAAAAAAATCCTTCGTGACTCTATGGTAAGTTTTCAAAATCCCGAGTGCCCACTCCTGTGGAAAGGTGTTACATTTTAATAGTACCTTTGTTTGAGTTAGAGTGTTCTTACATAAATATAAGAATTTTTGAACCATAGTGAATCATTTCCCATGTAAATGTATCACATGCTTGGGATCTACAACCTTTGAATGATGAGAGATTCCACACGTTTTAGTCATTCTTCCATTCATCCCCTTTTTCTATTATCAATCCGGGTTTGTATGATGAGGAACCGAGAAAGGCCTCAACATCTTCATCCTTTCTTGAGGACCATCTACCACAACATTTTCTTCCCTTTTTATAGAAGCGATTTTAAAAATCATAACCCAATATCTTGGTTGCCATTTTGTTGTTCTTAGAGATAGTCTTTGTTCAAGAAGTGGCTAATACTATCATGATTTATTTGACAGAAGTGCCTACCACAATAAGTAAGGGCGCCATTTCTTCAATGCATGTAGTATTTCCATCATTTCTTTCTCATAAATAGGTTTGTGTAAGTCCTTTCCTTAGAGTGGTCGACATAAAATCGGGGAGCCTTCCTTCTTACGTGGGACAACACCAATTCATTTTTCTCGAGGCATCATTCCACAATAAAGGTTTTGGTCTGGAGTGGTCAAGATAGAAACTTTACACATCACCTCTTTAAGTTGTTCAAAATATTTATTTACCTATGGATTCCATGAAAATTCATCCTTCTTAGTTGAATTAATGGATTTAAAGGTGTTGTTGCTATTCTTCCATAGTTTTAACAAACTGCGGTAGTAACACTGTCAAACCAAAATCTTCCTAAGATTAACAATGTTTTGGGAATCATTGATCCATCCTTGGCCTTAATATTTTTTAGGGTCTACCTTGACACCTTCATGAGATACAATATGGGCCAAATGCTCACTACCTCCTTTACTCCAAGAAACATTTGGATGGTTTGGCATATGGTTGTTGCTTCTTTAGTAGTTGCATATTGTCAGGTGTCACACATAGTCCTCCCAAGACTTGCTATGAATTAGTATATCATCAAAAAAATACTTCTTCTGGCTTTTCAAAGGAAGGAGACTTACCAGAGTAATTCATCAACCCTTGGAATGTGGAGGATTGCATTTGTAAGGCCAAAAGACATGACCAGAAATTCATAAAGGCCTTCATGATTTGAATGTTGTTTTGGGATATCTTCTTCGTTCGATACGATCGATGATCCCCGAACATAAGATCCAACTTTGTGAAAATAGATTTCTCCATGTAGTTCATCTAACAATTCATCAATGGCGATAATGGGAAGCTTATCTTTAATGAGTGATCTTGTTGAGCTCTCTATAATGCAGACACATACGTAAAGAGGTTATCTTTCTTGAATACCATTACCACTAGTCTGAGTAAGAACTTCAATGGAGTCCTAATGATATAAATCCTCTAACATTTCTTCAACCATGTGCTCAATTTCACTCTTAAGGTGTAAGGGTGTCTGTGGCACGATGTTGGGAGCTTATCCCGGAGGAATTAGGTGAATTTCATGTCCTCTGATTTCCCGAGGTGATTGGAAGACCGTTTGGAATATCTTCAAATACTTTGGAATGCTATCAATGATCCTTTGGAGATCTTGAGGAACAGATGAGCGAATGTTTGAACATATGGTAGTATAGTTGTGCAATAACATGATACCTTTTCAATAATTTTGTCATGCCGTTAGGAGCTTATCACCTTATCGGGTTTTCCCTATGATACCTCTTAACTCAATTTCTTTTTCCTTCAATGAAAATTTCATGAAAGAAGTTCTTGAAAATTAAAGCCACTCTTCAATGATTATAACCATTGGATTCCCTAATAGTACAACATCACATACACCCCATGGGTATAGAAATCATTGGAATATTCATTACATATTCCCCATAGTAAGATTGATCTTATTTCATTTTCTTGAGAGATTGATAGTTCCTCCATGCGCAATCATTACTTGAAACTTTCACAGTTGCTAGATATACAAAGAAATTAAGATCTTTGGCTAATTTATAGTGAATGAAATTATGAGTCTTGCCAAAATCAAGGTGGGACTATTACCTTTTATTTTGATGTATCCTTAGATCTTGAGGGTTTGGGGAGGGTTTGAGAATTACTAATTCCAACCAATTCATTAAACGATATCATGGGAGTCAACTCTTCAAGCAGAAGAAATTGCTTCTATGTTTCATCTTGAGATGGTTCTTGTTCTGATTCTTCTTCCTCTTCACAATCTGTGTAAGAATAATTTCTTCTCACCACCTTATGTCCCTTACTTTATTTTACTCTTGTCACAGGTAAAGCCTAAACACTTTTCTTTTGTTTCCTCAATTGTTGGGGTGTTTTAGAAGAAAGAACATTATTCTCTCTATAGATGTTAGGATTGGTCCTTCCTAGTAGCCATATACATATTTTACTTTCAACATTTCTTACCACCTTAAATGCATTCTCCGTTGATTTGGGTTCCCAAAGGTGAACCTCTCTATGTTGGATAATGATCCTTTAAAGTTCCTAATAAATTACATCAATCAAGTGCTCATATGGAATATCGGTTACCTTATATTCAATCTTTGGAAGTTCTCAAATGTGCCGGTAATTGAACCCTTTTGTAGGATTTATCAATTGGCTAATGAGTGTGCTCTTGTATCCTCATAGTGTGCTATTACTTCTTCCATGAAAATTGTCCAAAAGACGAGTGATTTGCGAGAACAAAATCCATCGATACCATACAAATTGATTAGGTTCTAAATATAAAGAATCAATTCATACCTTTGTGTGTGGCATTATGGAGATCAAATAATTTCTCCATATGCAGTATCCATGTGATTGGGTCCTTGCCATCAAACTTCTCTATATCAATCTTAGGAACATGGTTGGTCTTCAAACCAAAGTTGGAAGTGTTCCATTCTTGATTCACCCTTCCTTGTGTCCCTCATCATGAATTTCATGGGATGCATTTCACTTCCAGGTGTCTTCTACGGTTACAATTTTTTCAATACTTCCATGATCTCCCCATACAAACCATCCATCTTAGTATCAACTTAGTACCCATTGAATCAATCTTATTTTGTAGTTCATTTATCATCCCTAGTTTTCTTCACCTTATCAAAGGGGTAGTAGGACTGTCTAGGAGCTTATTTGGTGTAGAAGTTCCCTTTGGTGGCATGTTGGTAAGTATCACTTTGAATAGCAGTTTGGTGGACTACGCTGAACAATAAGCCTATTACATTGTTTCTCCCACGTTTCGACCCTTTTGGGTATGAAACTTTATTTTATTTTTTCTTTGGTATTTATTCTTTGCAATACCCTTAGGTCCTGATCAAATTAGATGTGCCAAATTAGATTCCTGATAGCTTCCCTCAACACTTACGATTTTTGCCTTTCCAGGAAGTCTCACTTGTATAGCATGCCCCACACAAAATAGTGGATATAAGAATACGAAACTTGCACCAACAATACTAAAGACTGTCAAAAATCCAATGAAACCGATCCCACTCAATTTGGATATAGGAAAATTTATGTTTGTTTTAACTGGAACACCTTCTTAGGACTAGTCAAAAGGACTAGTCGGAAGAATTTATGATTTTTTTACCTGGAACACCTTCTTCAGACTAGTCAATAGGACTAGTCAGATACCCTATCTTACACAGGGTGTATCTACAAATTTAAGATGACCCAAAATCTAACCTTTTTACCACAGATACCTTACTAATTTCTATAAATAGCCTCCATATTTTAGGGTCTGAAACATTAAAGAAAATTTTTTATAGGGAAAATTCTTCAATGGATCAGTTCAGGATGATTCCATAACCCTATCTTGTACAGGCTGTATCTCTGAAAGTATAAGGCCTCGGGAGCTAAATTTTGAACCCACCATACCTTGATCTGTCTTCTAAATATGTTCTAATCAATTCCTTCTGAAACATTGTATAAATAAAATTATAACGAAAATTCCAAGGTGTCTCAGATGTAGCAGCGAAACCCCAAGACCTTGAGCTCCGATACCATATGTTAAGAACCAAATATCAATATAGCATAGAAAAACCTTATAAAAAGTACTCAACACCTTGAAAAAGAGATAATTTCAGATAATAATCCTCTTCAAGGGGGGAACCTCCTTTTACCCCACTTGAATGTTCAAGTACAAGATGATTCAAAATGAAAATGTCTCCTTGGTATATATAGGAGACTAGGAGGTATAATTACAACTAATGGCCTAAAGTTGTCATAAATAAAATAACATTACTAATATAATATGCCCCAATTAAGGGGTAATGAGATAATATTAGGGCTTAAC
Source organism: Picea sitchensis (assembly GCA_010110895.2). Classification (NCBI taxonomy): domain Eukaryota; kingdom Viridiplantae; phylum Streptophyta; class Pinopsida; order Pinales; family Pinaceae; genus Picea; species Picea sitchensis. The sequence goes on along the minus strand of SNQJ01S0019521.1, from coordinate 36,016 downwards.
ACCTATGGTATGACTGTCGAATAATTTTGCATCAGCGACAGGTACAAGAAACTCCTCTAACCATTCCTTTGTAATCTGCTCCATGTTTTCATCTATCAGTTTGTAGTATGGTTGCAATTCTTCCTGGTTCTCATCTCTGTGTGCAGTGATGTAAATGAAATTGTTGGTTGTGGAGCCTGATTATCTTATTGATTTAGAGGTCCTTGCTTTTAGCCGTGTTTATACCCCATGAAGTATTTACACCCCAGAAGTATGTACACTCTTCCACGCGGGGGAGTGCAGAGGGGGGATACCCCCTCTGCGGGGTCCGGGGGGGCTATCCCCCTGGATGGGGGTTCTGGGGGCAAGAGGGCCCCCAGCGGGGGTTTAGGGGCAGCATCCCCCAATGGCAGTATGGGGGCGAAGCCCCCAAAGAAAAAATTGCCTTGTAAAAGTATATTGTAATTTCATTGTAAATATGGACCGTTCATTATAAGGTCACAGATCTAACGATAGAGATTATGTTAGGTTTTTCTTCCCTAGATGGAAACCCTATTTTATGAGGGAAATGTATTGCGGCTATGAATAATGGTGAATATTGTATTCTGAGAGAGGAGACTGTGAGAGAAAGAAGAGGAAGTTACAACGGGTTTTGTTGTGGGTTGTATCCCTTCATTTGCTAGATAATAATAAAGGAAGGACCTGGTAATTTATCTGGTGGACGTAGACCACACTGGGTGAACCATGTAAATCTGTGTCTCTCTTGTATTGTGTGTCTTCTATGTTTTGTTTCTACATTTGTTTTATTTTATTGCTCCGCGGTCCAGTTTTTTCTAACAACTGGTATCAGAGCGTAAGGTAACTCATAGGAAAAGAGGGTTCCTGGTTCGAGTGGCAGCAATGTCGGAAGATGGAAATTTTAGGTTTGAGAAATTTAATGGCCAAAACTACCAGTTATGGAAGATGCAGATGGAAGACTATTTATATCAGAAGGATCTATTCCTACCATTGAGTGGAGTAGAAAAGAAGTCGGCAACCATGAAGGATGAAGAATGGGAGATTCTTGACAGAAAGGCTCTAGGAACGATACGGATGAGCCTGGAAGCCTCGGTAGCTTTCAATATTTCGAAAGAAAAGACAACGAAGGGTTTGATGGATGCATAGGCCAAATTGTATGAAAAACCTTCGGTGTCGAATAAGGTATTTCTAATGAAGAGATTATTTAATATGAAGATGTCAAAAGGTGGGTCTATTGCAGATCATTTAAATGAATTTAATACGGTTACTAATCAACTAAGTTCTATAAAAGTGGACTTTGATGATGAGGTTAGGGATCTTTTAATCTTGTGTTCATTGCCAGAAAGGTCGAATGGCTTGGTCAAGGTTGTAAGTAACTCTATCTCTGGTTCAAATACTTTAAAATTTGATGATGTTGTTGGTGTTATACTTAGTGAGGAAATGCGACGGAAAATCACAGGTGAGACATCATGAAATGAGTTGAACATGGAGAACAGGGGAAGACAAAAGGATATAGGAAAGGGCTCAGAAAACCGCGGAAATTCTAGGAAGGGCAGATCCAAATCCAGACTTGGAAAGATAGAGTGTTGGAATTGTGGGAAGAAAGGACATCTGAAGAAAGACTGCAGAGCTCCAAAGAAACAAAGAGATGGACAGCAGGAGAGAAATCAGGAAGCAAATGTAACAAGTGATGTGTTACAAGATGATTTTTGTTGGTCACTATAATTGCTTAATCAATTCAAACAATCAATTTCTACATAAATTGTCAACCCAGGGAAGTCTGTTTATTTCAAAGGTAACCACGCACGATATATGCTCAATTCCAAAAGCAACTTAGAGTTGTAGTAAAGGAAACTATATTAATCACACTTGCCTTGAATAAACTGAAGTTCTGACTTGAATTACAGGAAAGCAACCTACCTGTTGCAGAGATTAAAGAGATGATTAATCTAAAGAATCTTCGATTACATTAAAATAACAACTGTAACAGGAAAGAACAACTATTCTCTAACCAGAGAACATGACCCTATTCCCAAGCAGGAACTCCAGCACCTTGTTTCTGAATAACACACTTTCATGAAAATAATTGAAAGATAACTAATTCTACAGAGAACAGGACCTTCTAATCCCTTCCATTAAGCAGAGACCCTTAACCCAGTCTCTGATTAGCACACTTGTGAATATAACTGAAAGCTAACTAATTCTACAGAGAACATGACCTTCTAATCCCTTCCATTAAGCAGGGACCCTTAACCCAGTCTCTGATTAGAACACTTGTGAAAATAACTGAAAGCTAACTAATTCTACAGAGAACAAGACCTGCTAATCCCTTCCATTAAGCAGGGACCCTTAACCCAGTCTTTGATTAGCACACTTGTGAAAATAACTGAAAGCTAACTAATTCTACAGAGAACAGGACCTTCTAATCCCTTCCATTAAGCAGGGACCCTTAACCCAGTCTCTGATTAGCACACTTGTGAAAATAACTAAAAGCTAAGTAATTCTACAGAGAACAGGACCTTCTAACCCCTTCCATTAAGCAGGGACCCTTAACCCAGTCTCTGATTAGCAACCCTCATAAAATCATCACACAATATTACTAATTAAAATGATTATGAATTTCGTGAAAATAATGTAACATTCAATAAAATAAAGTTCTTAACAAGACAGAGTTCAGTAGTGTTTCAGTAAAGCAGAATTCATTAAAAGTAGTGTTTCAACAAGAAAAAAGTTAATCAAGGCATAAACAAAAATTATACTAACACACAATAAAACTAACGGGTGAATCTTGTGAAGAAGGTGGGCCCTCCCTTCTCACAAGATTCCCCTCAGACGAAAAAGCTAGAGAAGGATGCTCAAAACAGTCTTCTATTCATCTATCAATGTATCATATTACAATCTGAAAATCAAGTACGTCCCTCTCTCTGAAGCTTTCTTAATACATAAACTGGCCCCCTCGAATGATGATTTCCTCTTATTTAAAGAGGGAACCCCTTCGATACAATTGATCAAAAATTACAGATGTATATCTGAGTCCTATTCTTAGTCAGATCGACTTTTCTAAACCAGAATAGGACATCCTAGTATCTCGCAACCGAATGCTATTACGAGTGCTGAATGTGGTGTTGTTGTTACGACTGGAGTGACAGTTTCTTGTTGCTACTGTATGTTGTTTCGGCATCGCAAATCGCGGGTTGTTTCAGCCACGGGATTTGCGCTCTTGACTATTTCAACATTTCTCATGTAGCAGCGATGGTTGGTAATCTGTGTGAGTTTTTGTTGACCGCGGACTGTGTAACGACTTCCTTTGTGTTTCAGCATCGTGACCATGAACTGAGTACATCTTTTGTGTTTCAGCATCGTCGACCATGTAACAGCTTCTGTGTTTCATCATCGTCGATGGACTGCGTAACAACTTTTGTGTTTCAGCATCGTCGACCATGGACTGTGTAACAGCTTCTGTGAATTGATGTTTCAAAAACATGCCTCAAATGCTAATCTGCAGTTTGAACTGTTTCAGCATTTATACATTTCTAATCAATGGTTAAGTACGAGAGTGATGTAAAATATTATGCAAAACAGATTAAACGTATAGTAATGAGAAGGGACGTTGTATACCTTTGGAATGATCAGATAGAGTGATAATATGAGTTTAAATGTGGGTGATCAAGAGTGTAATAGTGGAAAAAAGTATGGGCAAAAAGGTACATTGTGTGGTCCTAACACCCCCCCCAACTCAAGGTGTTGCATGTCCTCAGGCAACTTCACTCTGAATCAGAGTCTGAATACCGACTCTGAGTGTGTAAGTTACTCAAGTAGTAGCTCTGGGAGGTACTGTCCATTGGTGTTCTGAACCCTTTGACCCATTGTAACCTTTTCCATGCTGTTGTTTCTGTCTTCTTAGGCAACTTATAATGGATTTGATATCTTTCTATTGGCAACCAGAGGATAGGAAAATAAAAATGGTACCCTATCCAGCTTTCAACACATTGTTGAACACACTGGTTGTAGTTAGGTACCCTAGAGATTGCTACCTCAAGGTTAGTAGGGCTAAAAGGATTGTATTCATGTCTTTTCTCAGTGGATTGTTGCCAAAACAAGTTATTAGCCTGGAGGGCAGAAATCTCTATGGATCTGATGAAGTGCTGACAATCCTGGAGCACTGTTGATTGTAGCTGTTGAACATGTTCAGTCACCCCTGGTTTCTTTAAGAACTCATAATATTTTGTGACAAAGGTGGTTGCATTCTGTGGTTCTGGTCTTATCCATAGAAGGCGGTTGTCTTCATTGTGTTTAGCAGCCATGAAGTCATTTTGCCAAATGATTTGATTGTGGAGAAAGGAGGTGAACGCCCGAATCTGGATGTCCCCGACAAGAAGATTAAGGTTCAGCTGCCTGTTCTTAGGAATGGATTCATTATGGAAATATGCCTCAGAAAGGAGGTGCTAATCCCTAGCAGATGCTTCTATGAAAGTTTTGACAAAATCTGTTGGGTGTAGTACTGCATGGGCTTTACCTTTTGTAATTGATTTGATCTGAAACCAGGTAAGTCGCTCCATAAGGAACAAGGAGTAGTTGCAATATGGATTTCTTGTGGCCAATAGCTTTTGTGCCAAATCAAATACCAGGGCCAATCTTCCTTTCAATTCTTTTTTCTGCTTCTTAAGGGAACGAGCTTCCTGGCGTGTCTGCTCTAACGCTTCCCAATTTGAGTAGGTATGATTTATCCAGATTTGTCTGTGCTCTTTCAGGATTTTGGCTTGTGTTGCAACATACTCTTTTTTCCATTTTTGTATTGCTTCCTTCTCATCCCATAGCTGAGTCTGTGTTTCAGCGTTGCAAGTAGTGGGATGAGGTAAGGTATGAGTAGATTGTTCCACAAAAGTGGGGAGATTGATCTGGCTGGGAGGTGTAAATTCCTCCATAGGCATTGTCTGTACAAGTTTGTTGACAAAGGAAAGGGCTTCATTTGTTGGAATGCAGGGCTCAGTCTTGACCTTGTGAGGTTATGTTAGTTCTTGTGTTTCAACAGGTTCTTCCTTTTTTACTACAAAAGGTGAAGGAGTAGGGGGAGCTCCTGATATTGGGACTTGAGTTACCTTATAGCCTGCTTGATAGTAAATATCTCCACATTGACAACACATATATTCTTTACACGGGCTCTCTCTAGTCCCCTCTGACAAGGTTGTTGTACGAGATAGGGTGTACAAATTTAGTTCCTTCTCGTATGCTTCCTTTTCCCTGGCTAGTTCTTGCTTATATGCTTCCAGTTCATATTTTAAAAACTCATTTTCCTGCAAGACAGAGGCCATTGTTGGTTCTGGTTGAGGGATGACTGGTTCTTGTGTGGYAGTCACAGCCTCACTAGCTGGTTCTTGTGGAGAAGCTACAGGAATGGTAGCTGATTCTTATGTTTCAGCTTCTTGATGTAAGGAAAGTAATGTTGCAACACCCTGAACCTCTAATTCCTGTATCTCRGTGTCAATATCAGTAGTTGGTTCTTGTGTTTCAGCCGTAGCTGGTTCTTGTGTGGCAGCTATGGCTGGTTCTTATGTTTCATACACTGAATGGGTAGCTGGTTCTTGTGTTTCAGCTACTTTATTTGAGGAGAGTAGTGTTGCAGCACCCTGGACCTCTGATTCCTGTATCTCAATTTCAATATCAGCAGCTGGTTCTTGTGTCTCATCCATAGCTAGTTCTTGTGTGACAGCTATGGTTGTTTCTTGTGTTTCAGCCACTGAATCGGTAGCTGGTTCTTGTGTTTCAGCTATGAAGTGGGTAGTTGGTTCTTGTGTTTCAACTACTTTATTTGAGATAGATGATGTCACAACACCCTGGGCATCTGGTTCTTGTGTTTCAGTGCCCGTGGGTGGAATAGGCAAAGATCCCGGGATTTGGGAGGTTGGAGGTGTACGGGGTATCAGTCGAATAGGTTGGGGGTCTAGGGTAGTGGCAATAATGGGTGGTCTTGTTGAGGCCCTTGTTCGCTTTTTTCATAAGAAGGGCGGAAAGAAGGGAATTTGTTTTCGTTTTCTTGAGGATCTTTCTGAAATGATGGGGCAGGGGAATTATCTGGCTCAGAGTCATCACTAAGAATATCAAGGGCGGGAGAGGAAGATTATGGTAAGGTATGAGGTGGTCTTGGTATGGTAGGGGGATTGATTGGACTGATTGGTTCTATGCGCGGGCAATTAGGTACTTCTAGGGAGTCTGGGGGGTTTTGCGGTTGCTGCTCTTGGGGGATTTCAGGAATTTCAGGAGCTCTTTGGGGGTTAATAGGTGGGTTGTTTAGTGGAGGATTTTGTTGGGAAAAACCCCGTTGGATGAGAAGTTGGAAAAGACGGTGATGGGTGAGTGAAAGGGTGGGATCTTTAGCCTTTCTGCAGTAGTGCGCCATATTTTTCAGACAACCCAACAAATAATAAGGAATATTCACCCGTCTATTGTGTCGTAAATGAGATAACAGAAGAAAGTCATGCTGATAAACTACTTGGTATCAACCTTAGTAGGTTAAGTAATGTTTGATGAATCTTGCAACTTACGACCATGGGGGTGTAAATGAGCTGAGTTGAACACCCCTTCCTTTAAATTCAATTTGTTCTTCTGGCAAGAAGAAATTCTGCTGGGCATTCCGAATGATATGTTTATAGCTGAACATGCGAGTGTCGTCGGTAGGAAGGCCTGAGACCTATGCTATATCTTATTCTGTTACTGAAATTTGGACCCCTTGGTCGACAGAATGGTCTTCCTGAAGGTTTTGGGTGAATTGCAGGACCTGTTGTTCATTATACCCCTGGAGTCTCTGAAAGTAACTAAGCCATCCTGCCTGCTGAAAGATTTGATATGCTACTGGATAATGTTCTAACAACGTTGTGGTGGTGGGCTCGTTCCGTATGACAGATCCTCCCATAGCTACCAGCTCGGTAGGATACAGTGTCAAAGAGTTTGAGTAACATCCTCTGCACAGAGTGAGTTTTCCGACCAACGGTATGCAAAAATGGTGGTAGAATATGCGAAAGGGCGGTAAAATAGGAATGGTGATGAATTCGTGTGAAATGATGCTATATAATGTTTGATGTGTCCTCCCCTCCCATCAAGTGCGACTAATAAATTATTGCACTCGAGTGGTCATAAATATTTAGAATCTTCTCATTAACTATAGCTTAACTGAATTACATACAATTTACATACCTCGCCTTACCTTTTGATTCGTTCTTCAAAAAAAATACCATGACTTTCCATGGTAGTCCTGTAGTGGTCGTGGCAGAGACTTTTGATCTATTAGATGAATTGTATTAAGGATTTGCTGACTGGAAGGAGGAACTATGGTATGAGAGCATAAAAGCTTGCTGATAGGTGATGTTGGAAAATTGGTGTTTCAACAACAGAGAAGAATGAGGCGAAACAATTGTTGGACGATGTTGTTTTGGTGATGAGAAAATGTGAAGAACTACTGAACCATGGTGTTTCAGCAATGGGGAAAAATGGTGAAAAGTTGTTGCAAATGGTGTTTCAGCAACAAAAAAGAAAATGCGAAACAATTGTTGGATGGTGTTGTTTCGTCGATAAAGAATGGTGAGGAAATGGGGAAAAGAAGAGTGGCAAAGGTTGTTGATCAGTGATGGGGGGAAAAAGATGTGGGGTTGGTGGTAGCGATGTTTCAGAAATGAAGAAAGTCAAAGGTGCTGAACAGTGGTGTTTCAACATCGGAGGAAAGTCAAAAGTGTTGAACAGTGGTGTTTCAGCATTGGATAAATTCAAAGGTGTTGAACAGTGGTGTTTCAGCATCGAAGGAAAGTCAAAAGTGTTGAACAGTGGTGTTTCAGCATTGGAGAAAGTCAAAGGTGCTGAACAGTGGTGTTTCAACATCGGAGGAAATTCAAAAGTGTTGAACAATGGTGTTTCAGCATTGGAGGAAGCTTGTCTCTTTGGAGTAGGATCGTCCTTTCCTAGTGACCTGTACTTCGATCGGGAATCTGCAAAAATCGATTGTAACATGGTATTTATTGATAGGGATTATTAGTAAATAAAATCTAATCTAATCTAATACTAAAGAAATTAACTTTAAATAATTAATTGCAAGTAGGGGTAGAAACCCCCTCTACGAAGAGGAAATGGGCGTCTGCCATGCATGTGGCCTTAAAATCTTCTTTAGAAATAGGGTGCTGGTACAGACGGAGCCGATGACCATTTGCAAGTAACGGAGTTTTGGATTCATTGATTGTGAGGAGCCTTACTGTTCCATTGGGGAAAATAGTGTCTACTTCGTAAGGTCCAAGCCATCTTGTATGCAGTTTCCCTTGAAATTCTTTGAACCGAGAATCATACAGTAGGGCCCAATTACCTTTTTGGAACTGCTTGTTCTTGCTATTTTTGTCATGCCATTTTGATCTTTGTTGTTGAATTATGGTTGTTTGTTGAATGACATCTAGTCTTTTCTCCTCCAATTCATTAAGCTGCTGCAACCTGGTTGTCTGTGCATCGGTTAAATCAAGGTTGACAGCTAAAGAAGTCCTTAAGGTTTTTAGCTCAAATTCCATAGGAAAGACAACACTCTTTCCATAGACTAATTCATAGGGAGAGAATCCTGTAGTATTTCTCCAGGTAGTTCTGTAGGCCCATAATGCTTCAGGGAGCCTGTAGGACCAATCCTTTTTATTTTCCTTCACTGTTTTTGTGAGAATGGCTTCTATTACTTTGTTTGTGCTTTCCACTTGTCCATTGGCTTGGGGGTGGTATGTTGTAGTCATTCTCTGTTGAATATNCCATTGGAGGAGGAGGATTGAGTATTTGAGCTTCAGACTTCCGGGAGGGGTTTCCTTGGCCCTGATCTACATTCTGGTGGAGTTTGGAATGGTTTGGACATCTCCTTTAGTTGGGTCGAAATATTGGCCTCTTATCATCCAACAGGACGTACCAACAGCCCAGGGGGGTTGGGCATTCACCTTTTATTGGCACATTGGGTCTTCACATTGTATCCAGCCTTTGGAGGCTTATTTTGTATTGTCAGGAGCATTTTGTAGCAGCTCATATCATCTATCTATTGGAATCATCTGAGGACCATTCCAGATCTTCTCTATATTGTATCAGGTTCATGCTTTTTCATAATAAAGGTCAGATCTATGCTTGTGTTTCCATATCTTGAGTATTGTTGTGATCTTGCATGTATTGAGTAGATCTTGATTGAACTATATTACTGGAACAAACCCTAAGGCTGAAATGTCAACATCTACCTGCATATCAAATAATTAATAAACACATCAGTAGTAGTTAGTTGTTTCAAACAAAAAATTGGCTTGGGATCATTACAGGCATGATCCATATCATTTCCCAAAGATGCAGAAGTATAAGACAATACCCAAAAGTTCATACTATAATTTTTGCAAATCAATGGGTCATGATGATAAATAATGTAGGATGATGGATATGATGAGAGAAATAACTTCAGATACTTATAGGGTGCAAGAAGAAATGATGACAGGACACGATGCACCTTAGTTCAACTAGGTACCACCACCATACAACAATGTGAAACAATAGTATAACAATGCATAGCCGCAATACAACAATGTGCAATCACAGTATAACCCCACACAATATAACCAGGTACCTTAGTACAACGCACCATGAGGAGATCGAGGTGGATATAGAGGTGGAGGATGAGGAAGAGGAGGATTTGGATGAGGCATAGGTCTAGTAGTATGTCACAACTGCCAACAACCAGGACATTATGCAAGGGAGTTTCCACTTCCACCAATGACATGTATGTACTGTCGTGCAACAAACCATGACACATAACACTGTCCAACACTCTTGGGAAATATCCAAGAAAAAAGGAACCAGAACAAGCAAAATGTCCATTTGATTTCTGCAGAAGCCAGGGAGGATGGGAGAAACATCAGTATAGTCACTCGAGGAGGAGCTAAGATAGGAACTAACATAGTAAAACAATATGCAACACAACACCAATGGGTTAAGAAGAATACTGAGCCACAACAATAGTTTGATGCACAGAAAGAAAATGAGACATTCAAGGAGTCTAGATAGGAGTTTCCCAAGAAAAATGTTGCATCTACATTAGCGATGCAACAAACTCAAAAATCACCAATGTACAAAATTCCCTCCTCAATGGACCATACCAGTCAAGCACAACCTTTAGAGAAAGTAAATAACATAAAAACTTTTCTGTAATATTGTGTTAATTTATTGAAGGATCCATCATCTATTAAGATCTTACAAAATATGATAGAAAGATGTAAAACAAAGGTAGAAGGGAAATTAGAGTAGAAAACAATCAATCATATCCATACAAGAAGAAGGAAACACAATGAATTCATACTAAATGTTAATATTGTGGAATTCAACATGGGTGATATTATACTAGACTTAGGCTTTGAAGTAAATGTCTTACCTAAGAAGACATGGCACAGTGTATGGGAGAACCCACACTAGGCTATTCACCTATCCAGTTGAAATTAACAAATCAACATAGAGTGTTACCAATTGGAAGGCTTAAAGGTGTGACAATATATTTCGATGGAGTGTGCACTATGGAATATTTTGAAGTAATAGAGATATTAGATGGCACAAAAACTTACCCAACATTGCTTGGATTGGATTGGGCATTTTATAACCAGGCCATAATCAACCTGAAGATAAGGAAAATGAATTTTGAATTACAAGAATATGGAGTCATTGCACCATTGGATCCTTCAGAAGGAGAAATGTTTTTAGAGCCCACTTGTTTGGATCTAGAAGAAATAAACCAGTTGTACAGAACCACCGCGTGTGAAGAGGATTATGTCAACCCAACTACATATGGGGTACTTAGCTGGAGAATAATTAAATCATGTGCTTTCGACTCATATACAGGTTTGGAGAATTGGAAACAACAATTACATGAAGTTTCCACAAGAAGGTGCACAAGAATATACCACACAATATGATGGGTTGGTACAGAGATAATAGAACCTCCTAGCTTTCATGGGGTAAATGACTTCGAGAAATTTCTGAAAAAATATGAAGAGGAATTACTAGAAAATTATAGGCTCTTATCCCTAGATATTGCACTCAAGGTCGCACCAGCAAGATGGTGAGGTGCGCAGAAAGAAACAATTCAGGATTGGTATTAGCATAAATGACTACTACACATTAGATTTGGTGCAGAGAAGGGGAGTAATAAAATGAAGATATATAATGGACATGGAACACCAGTGGAACACTTGGAGAAGTGTTGAACACAGTGGAGGATGAAACCACCAGAGGAATGGCCCCATCACTTTATCCATACCTTGGAAGGAATTACAGGGGACTGGTATATAGAACAGGAGATGCACAAAGGCACTACATAATGGACAATATTACAACAAAATTTTGTAGCAACCTTTTCATTTGAACATGAGAACCCCAACATTGATTCAATACTGAAGTTGATACAGGGAATGATATTTATTAATGAACCAAAAGTTGAAATCATGACAGAATATCAACAACATAATAGACAGACAATCAAAGAACCACTTTCATGCTATCATGTTGAATAGGAAGCACCAGATGAAGATTATCGATGAAACATTCAGATTACAAAAATCGAAGGAGAAAGAGAGGTGGAAGGCCCATATCTAGAGTCAGAAGTATTTTTTTCACCAATCAAAGTTAAGAAATCCAACATTGGGATAACTGACAATTTTAAAATGGAAAGTATTAGAGACTATTGGGATGAACAAACAGTAGAATGAATAACAGAGTTACTGTGTGAATACAGTGACCTGTTCCCAACGACCTTTATAGATATGAAAGGAATAGCAGGGGAGCTAGGAGAAATGAAAATAACTCTCAAACCTGAGGTAAGACCTATCAGGCAGAGACCTATCAGACTGAATCCAATGTATAAGCAGAAAGTGAAAGAAGAAATTGACAGAATCTTGGAAGTTAGTATCATAGAACCAGTAGAGGAATCTGAATGGATACGTCATATGGTAGTCCAAGAAAAGAAACAAGGGAGGATAAGGATTTGTGTAGATATGGGGAAAATTAATGATGCTTTCTTACATGACCTTTCCCTACCCCTTTTATAGACAAGGTATTAGAGAATATGGGAGGCTAGGAAGCATATTCATTTAATGATGGATTCTCAGGTTACCATCAGATAAAAATAGCTCCATAAGACATGTATAAGACTACTTTTTCTACAGAATGGGGATCCTACCAATATACAATCATGCCATTTGAGCTAAGGAATGCACCGACCATATTTTCAAGAGAAATCATAGAATATTTTTAGGAATTCATACATCAGTTTCTAGAAGTATATATGGATGATTGGACTGTATATAGTTTAGTAAAGGACCATGTAGAAGTGTTAAGTTTAATGTTGGAAATATGCAGGCAGTGTCAGATATCATTAAACATCAAAAAATGCATCTTTGGTACACCTTTTGGAATATTGTTGGGACATATATTGTGTAAACAAGGTTTACTAGTGGACCCTGCTAAGATTGTAGTCATTGTAAATTTACCACCACCAAATTCAGTGCGCCAATTAAGAGAAACACTAGGATATATAGGCTATTACAGGAAATTTATAAAGGGGTATGTGCAGATTACTGCACCAATGGAAAAATTGTTAAAGGACACCAGATTTCAGTGGAATGAGGATTGTCAACAAGGATTGGACACCTTAAAATAAAAGATGGTCAAAACACATATCTTAGTATTCCCAGATTGGGAAAAGACATTTCACGTGCATGTAGATGCATCAACCATGACACTTGGATAAATTATGGCATAGCCAAGAGCAAGGGACTTAGACCATCCTATAGCCTTTGCAAGAAAAAAATTGTCAGAATTAGAGAAGAATTACAACACCACAGAAAGAGAAGGCCTAGCCATGGTATATGAACTTCAGAAATTCAAGAACTATTTACTGGGTAAACACTTTAAAATGTTCACATACCATTCTTCCCTCAAATATATAGTCAACAAGCCAGTGTTGGGGGGGGTGAGGATATGCAGATGGCTATTGTTATTTCAAGAATTTGATTTCAAATTGATAGTCAAACTAGGGAAGGTGAATGCAGGACATGATCACCTATCAAGGGTAACTAATGGAGAAGAACCTACTACCTTGGAATAAAACTTCCCTGATGCACATCTATTTTCAGTACAGGTAGCTGATCAATACTTTGGTGATATTATTGAATACTTAAGTACAAGGATTGCACCATAATATTTTAGCACTGCGCAAAAGAAAAATATGGTAGTCATAGCTACAGACTATCAACTTATTGTAGGACATTTATACAATATGGGTGCAGATAGCTTTTTGCGAAGGTGTGTATTGGAACATGAAATACCCATAATTTTGACAGAATCTCATGAAGGAATAACTGGAGGACACTATGCAGGAAAATATACCACGTAGAAGGTATTGAACGCAAGACTATGGTGGAAACAAATCCGTAAAGATGCTAAGGGATATTTCTAGAAATATGATGTTTGTTAGAGGGTTGGCAAACCCAACAGAAGGGATGAGATGCCTATAAGACCACAAGTGACTCTGCAAGTATTTGAAAAATGAGAAATAGACTTTGTTGGACCAATAAATCCACCAACAAAAAGGTCAGGAGCTAGATATATCATTACTGTGACTGAATACTTAACAAGATGGGAAGAAGCAACACCAGTCAAAGACTGTATCATAGAGACAACAAAACACTTCTTGTTTGAGAAAGTGATCACCAGATTTGGATGTCCAAGGATTTTGATGAGTAACCAAGGCACTCATTTTATCAATAATACCACCAGGTCTATGACTGAGGAGTTTGAGGTCTATCACCAGAAGAGTACAACATACCATCCTCATGAAAATGGAACAATATAAGCTTTCAATAAGATCTTGGAAAATTATTTGACTAAGATATACAATGTCAATGGAGATGATTGGGACTTGAAAATACCAGCAGTATTGTGGGAATATAGGACCAGTTGTAAGAATTTGACAGGACATACACCATTCATATTGGTGTATGGGCAGGAAGCAATGGTTCCATTAGAATTTCTAGTACCCATTCTGTGCATAGAAACAATTACCAACATGACATAAATATGCATCATACAGGAAAGGTTAATCCAATAGATGGAAATGGAAGAGGACATGATTTTGGTATGATTTCACTAGGAAGTACAGAAAGAAAGAGACAAAGCTTGGCATGACAGACATATTAAAAGGAAGAGTTTTAAGGAGGGAGACCTAGTTTTTCTCTATGATGGTAATTTTTTTCAAAATCTTGGGAAGTTAAGAATGAATTTGGTAGGGCCATATGAAGTAAAAACTATCACAGATGGGGAATCTATATAGCTAAAATATTTGGGAGGAACATAACTGAAAGGAATGATCAACGGTAGTCTACTAAAACTGTACATGGACAATGGACCTACTAACCCTTAAAAGTTACAATGCAATGAGAAAGGAACGTATATAGTGTACCATAGTAGAAATTTGGAAATAAATCTAATAAAAATAAAGACAAAAGTAGAAAAAGATGAAAAAGGAATAAAAAAAAACTAGAAAAGAAAGAAAATACAAAATACTGGGAAATATCATGCACAACAGATAGTGGAATCAACGTGACAAAAAGAAAAAGTGACTGTACATAGCATATGGTTGATAGGAAGAAAACATTGTGCACTAAGGGAAAGTCACAACAAAAATGCACAACGCACCAAAAAAGTGCAGTGCACAAGAGAACGAGCCAACAGTTGGAAAATAAAAAATCGACCGTTAGTGTAAAATGACACGAAATTGGCATTTAGGAAACTAAATGAATCGTACTTGACAAGATTCAATGTGTTTATAACAACCAAATAATCTTCTCCAATAATATTTAGGGAAATTATGCCTCCATATATAAAGTGGAAAAGCGAGCCAAACAAGACTTATTGTGCATTTGCAAACCTGGGAAGCTAAGGAGCACAAATACGAGAGATGAACAAATGAATTCAAAGATCATAACAGCCGGATTTCAATCAGATAATTACCCACGATGGCACCTCCAAAGGTCATCGCACCAATACAAACAACACGGAAAACACAGTAGTCTCACGTCACCGCAGGAAACCGCGGAGGTGAAACAAGAATTTACACAGAGAGAAGGCATCATCGATGTCGACGCAATTCCCTCGCCACAGGTTGAATCAATGAGCGCCACATTGGTAGAGGAAAATAATAGGCCCTGACGATGACTGGGATGGATATCGACTCTCACGAACCATTAGCCACGGGAAACCCACAATAACCTTCCAGGGTCGAAGTAGACCAAAAAAAAAATGGTGGCAACAATGAAAGGAAAGAGTCTGATGGGATGAAACCACAATCCATAGTGGGGTTCGTGTATCAGGAAGAAGTACAGATTGAAGATGTCACAGGAAACCAAATTCAGGCGGGAAAGACAAATAACTTGAGGTTGGGACCTCTAGTGCTCCGGTAAGAGAAAGGGAAAACAACCCATCGTGTGGTCCCCATGCATGTATCCCAATGCCTCGATAGTTTTACCATGCATTCTAGAGGGGGTGCAGGCAACACCAACTCTATTGGGTTGCATGGAAAGGTTAATATAAGAATACCATGATGTTTCTGACACCAACAAATTCCCAAAATCTATGCAACAGGTGTACATGGAGAGCCTAGGCACAGGGCCATTTTTAGATCCAATATTGCAGCCAAAGCAATGGGAGACAGGCCTGGAAAACACATGGATATTGAATTTGTTAGATATTCCCCACTTCAAAAGGGGTAAAGAGGTGACCAACTACGTCAAAAAATTGATGGTGGTCCTCCATGGAGGATTTTTATGGTTAGAAGAACCTATCTCAATCGACGTAGATATCATCGCATTCATCAAAAGAATTCCATCAAATGACGAGAGTCTTGTGCGATACCTGGATGATAAAAAAAAAGAGAAGGATATTGCATAAGAGATGAAGAAGATGTACGGGCCAGAAATAGGTTTATGCAGAATAATCGTAAAATGGATCAGTGATGTAACCACCAAAATGACGAAAAAATTAATGGCATGTAAGCTACTATGAAAATTCCGCAAGGAGGAGGTCTTAGCAGCGGTTGTCGCAATAGTATCACAATGCGCAAATGAAACTATGCTTAGTTGGGCCCCATATTTACTGAACTTGTTCCTAGACAACTGAAAGGACGTGCAAGATTTGGGAACAAATTTCCACTACTCCTGGCTCATGATCCTGATAACCTTAATCGTATGGAAGGAGCCTCCCTAATCATACTTTTGCGAAAACGTAGCACGTTGTCGTGCAACAGGATGCACATCGATGGGAAGAAATTCAGATTCCAAGCAAAGAAGTGGAAATGCCAACACCTTTTCTTTATATCTCAATGATATACAAGACAACATAGCCAACACTTGGAGGATAAATCTAGAAATTGTCACCAAATATCAAGGGATAGCCAACTTTAGAGCTATGTGATACAACATGTGGATCCAAGCATGCAAGGATTTAGAGAAATAATGGCTACAACTTTGATTTTGCATCAATGCAGAGGAAGTTGAAATGGCAATGAGAGACTGACAGGATGACTGGAATATCCCAGTCATCACCAAGGACATGTGTTGGTTGTGGATCCTGATTATCTTCCTGATTCAGAGGTCCTTGCTTTCAGCTGTGTTTATACCCCATGAAGTAATTACACCCTAGAAGTATGTACACTCTTCCACGCGGGGGAGTGCAGAGGGGGGGTACCCCCTCTGCGGGGTCCAGTGGGGCTATCCCCCCAGCGGGGGTTCGGGGGCAGCGTCCCCCGATGGGGGTTTGGGGGAGAAGCCCCCGAAGAAAAAATTGCCTTGTAAAATTATATTGTAATTTCATTGTAAATCTAGACCGTTCATTATAAGGTCGCAGATCTAACAGTAGAGATTATGTTAGGGTTTTTTT
>SNQJ01S0019521.1:926-17595 GCA_010110895.2 Picea sitchensis | reverse complement strand
GGATAATAATAAAGGAAGGACCTGGAAATTTCTCTGGTGGACGTAGCCCACACTGGGTGAACCACGTAAATCTGTATCTCTCTTGTATTTTGTGTCTTCTATGTTTTGTTTCTGCATTTGTTTTATTTTATTGCTCTGCGGTCCTGTTTTTTCTAACAGAAATGAGGATCGATGCAAAATTTTTCTATTGGTCAGTACTGGTGTAGGGTGCGTGGTGTCATGCACATAAATAATTCAATGGAAACCTTCAATTGTTGATAGTATGAATGAAACATTACATTTTACTTCCACTGCTTCGTCATGTCATTGGTATACCACAGGGTTGAAAATCGAGTGGCCAACGGATCCGATGGTTCGATCTCTGGGAAGGTGGCTCCTTCAGTCATTTTCCATGTGACAAATGTGATCAAAATTATCATCTAATTGTAATGGAATTCATATCCCAAATAATGGGCTTCGTATAAATCCTTCTCTATATCATTGATGAGGTAGTTCACCAAGTTCATTTGCATGCCCTCCACACATTTTCCTATGAGTTCCACCATGAACCCGATGACCTGTGTGGGGCGGTTCTTGCTCAGGAGATTTCTAGCTAGGAGATGGAAATAAAGGAACACTACACCATCCTGTATATAGGATACCTTGTAACCTCACTTTCCTTTCTATACTTCTCTGTAAGACTCCTTGATGCACTGCGCTAGGGAATGGTCTGAGGCCTTCCCTGGATAAAACTATTGAGTGTCAATGAGTTAAATAAGCGGGGTATCTTAACAAATCTTCCAACGAGAAGGAAATTCCTTCATCAATGTAAATATGTCCATTATGGCATGGTCTCAACATTAAAAAGTGGTCCATCAGCCCATAAATTCATTTTATAACTGTTCTGGAGCGTCATTCTAACGGTCGGGGCGCCTCAAACGGTCATCTAGATTTTCCACAGCAAAGTCCCATTCTGCGTGGACCTGTTGTTCCAACGAGGTTCAAATCATGCGAACCTTCCTCCTACGAGGTTCCAGTCTGTGAAGTCTTTGATCTGTTCTTTGTAGCTTCTCGTAGATTTTCCAACTTATCTTTCTTGTTATTTTTCTTCCTTTCCTTCTTCCCTATGATTTGTGTTTCTCTAACTATTTCTTGAATCCTTTTTCGATTCTTATTATTATTTCCTCCTAGCGTAGTGGCTTCGCACTATTGAGGTTCCCTCAAAAGGTTTGAAGTTAATATCTCTTTTCGTAACACATCCTAAGTGGACATACTTCTTTCTTGAATAGATAGGTCCTTTAAGATTTCCTACATTCTTCTAACCTTGGTAGCTAATTCTCTGGCTGCCTGTCCCTCCTGCATTGTTACTTTGTTTTGTTTCTTCGACTTATCCTCTCGTTCTTCTATTAGTCGGCCTATTTTCCTAGATATGAAATCCATTAGTTCTTGATTTTTCTTTTCTATGGCTTCTTCCTCTGCTTTTGATCTGATCCTTCTCAATCCAAGTCTTACCTAACAAAAGTGGGAAAGGGGCATTGTCCCTAGAAAACTGAATGAATTCAAATTCTTCTTCAGTCAATGTTCCCTAAACAATAATGGGTACTTTAGTAATTCTTCCCCAATAGGTTATGATCTTACCCTTTAACAAACCTATCCCTCCCAATGAAGGTACCACAGTAGGTTTTCCAAAAAAATTCCACGTTTCTGCTGTCATAATATTCACTTGTGTTTCTTCATCCAAGACACAGTCTATGTCAAAGTCTTCTATTCTTTCACTTATGCACTGTTTTACTTTCAGGATCTCTGGTAAACTGACATCTTTATGAACACCCATCATTTCTTTCAACCGTAATAACGTAGTCTGAAATTTCTCTGATTCTTTCTCTTTATGAATATCTAACATTCCCTTAGTCTCTTGACTCTCTTCGTAGTTTTCTTGTATTATGTTCATGTGTTCAACTTTAACAATCATCCTTGGACAATCCTCAACCTCATGACCAACAATCTTACAACAAATAAAATAGGACCTATGCCAGGGAATTCCTTAGCAATATGTCCCAGTATTTTGCATTTATAACGCAAGGTTAATCCTATTTTTCTTTTAAATGTTCCCCAACCTCCTCTGTACTGCGCATTTCCCCTAGGATCTTAATGTTGGACCTGCAATCTGCAAAAAATATTTCTAGGTTCCTGCATCCATTTATTAGTCCAAAAACTCTTTCTATGCATAGGACTAACATATCTTTCTTCATTTCCATTAAATTTACTCAAATCAACTATTTCTTTCAACTACGCCCTAGCCTTCAGACGAGGACATAATCTATTAAAAATACTTAGGTTCATGATTTAAAAAAAAAACATTTCACTTATCTTACTCTTGTCAAAGAACAAAGATTTACCTCTTTTTGGATCTTACCTCTTTCTTCAGATCAGATTTATTTCTTAGCACAAATCTTCGCAAGTCAAGTAGAGTACTACGCACTTTGGCAACAGATCTACGTACAAATATTCTTCTTCTTCTTTTTTACTTCAGTTCCCAACAATCACAGTTCCAGGTCCTGGCAATAGAACCATTTTTTGGCATAGGGGAAGACCCAGGGTTCAATGCTTAACAACGCACCAACAAAACCCCGAATATTGGCCCTTTTGGCAACACCTGCGAAGCAGGCAAAGTCTCACCCGAGGTAGAAGTAGGGGGGCTACATGATGCATGTGTATGTAACCAAGATGGGACACATATCTGTGATAAAAACACTTCACAGAGTATTTTGTTAATGCTTAGGGAGTTACATACATTAGTTCATTAACCTTATTAACATCACAGAACATACCCAAGGATAGATCTAGCATAGTAAAAACAAAGATTATGCACCTAAAACATTTATCACTTAGCACTATAAATCATATCTATCATTTTAACATAAGAAAAGCATTAAAACAACATATACATATCCATTACATATCTAATCTAAGAACTAAGCAAAACATAACAGAGATAATCATTTCACAAAGAAAACCATATGACACCAAATGTACGTGGTTCACCTTAGTGTGGGGCTACGTCCACCAACCGCTTCGCCTCTTTATTATTCATGAATCTCTTACATTCAGTTAATCCTGTGCACTAGGCCACAGAGTCGAGCTTCGCACCAGACATGAGATATGCACATTGAGCACTAGATCCTCCTTCCAAAAACTAGGTCAAGGCACTAAGATAACTCTCTATCAAGAAGAGAGCTTTGATGCACATACATTCTTTTGCACAAAGCAACTCACACTACTTGCACTTAGCTAGATCCAACACTACTTTTACAATACATTCTTCTTTATTTATAATTTTACAAATCCTTACAATAAGGCCTAAACATGGGAAAACCCCATGGGCCAACATCCCATAAACCATTACAAAACCCCTAAAGAACCCCTTACTGGGTCCACATAGCTCAAAAAATAAGTGAGATATGCAATCTCAACTCTGCTTGGATGCTCCTTCCTTGACCAATGTGTAAAATTTAAAAGTGGGCCAACTCTGACCAAGGTTTACTTAAAACTTTGTCGATGGCCAACACACAAGAATATTTAAATAATATCAAAAGGGAAATCACTACAGAACCAGTCCCTATTAGCCCATATTTTCAAAGAGACTTTGTCATTTATTCATTCGCTACAAAAACGGTGGTTTCATCTATTCTTACTTAGAGGGATGCCAAGGGTGACGAACTGCCGATTAGCTTCATGAGTAAGACCCTTCATGATTATGAATTGAGATATTCATAATTGGAGAAACAAGCCTTATCTCTTGTGAAGGTGGTGGCGCACTCTCAGACTTACATATTAAATTTTGATGGCATTACCTATGTTCCATACTCTCTTGTGAAGATGATTTTAAATCAGAAATTGAGAGAAGGAAAATGGGCAAATTGGTTGGAAAAAAATCAAGAATATGACATTGAAATCAAACCTTTAAAGGTAGTCAAAGGATAGAGTGTATGTAAACTCATTACAAACAACGATTCTTTGGATGGAATGATTTCAATTTCAGTAGGAGAACCCACAGACGATTCAGAATGGTATAAAGATATTATATTTTATTTGAGGTATGGACAATTCCTAGTCACCATGAACCCTAAAGAGAGAAGAACATTGAAGATGAAATAGAGTCAATATGTGATGATTGTTGATATATTGTTCAAAAGGAACTATGATGGTATATTTCCGAGATGAGTTGATGAAAGAATTCCATGAAGGAATATGTGGTGGAAATTTTGTGCCTACTGCCACCGCCCATAAGATAGTAAGAGATGGATTTTATTGGCCATCAATTTTTAAAGATTCATATGCCACAATAAGGAAGTGTGTATATTGTCAACATTTTTTAGGGAAAATTAAAAAAATTGCAATGTCATTACAGCCTATATTTGTAGAACAACCATTTTCCCAATGGGTACTTGATGTCGTTGGGCCAATAAACCTAAATTCAAGAAAGGGACATATATATATTATCACCGCTACAAATTATTTTACAAAGTGGCCAGAATTAGTGGCATTAAAAAAGGTTTATTATGAAGAGTTGATTAAGTTTCTCAAAGATAATATTTTGTCAAGATTCGATGTCTGTTGGAATAGGGGTAGACCTGGGGTTCAACGCTATACAACAAACCAACAAAACACTAATTGTTGGCCCTTTCAGCAACACCTGCGAAGAAAAGGAAGTCTCACCCGAGGTAGAGGCAGGGGTGGTTGCAAGACTCAGGTGTCTGCAACCTTAGCTGGGACACAGATATGTGATTATGATACTTAACAGAGCACTCAGCAGTAAACCTTTGGAAATATCTAATCAATATCTACTTTGCAGGCAAAATAGAGCATCACAACATTCACCCTGATCTAATATATATAAGCACTTAGCATAATAAATAGATCAGATATCGTAGAGTTAAGCACTAATAAAGTTCACAGATGTCAGTTCTAGAATTCAGATTCATCATAAGCACTTAGCTACAAAAGACATAAACACATCAGAACATCGCACAGGGAAGAATACCACATTATTTACGTGGTTCACCCCCACCCTGGGGCTACATCCACCAACTCTTCTTATTTATTATCTTCTTCAAAGGGTTACATGCATAGAGCCTTAAATCCTTACTCTACATAGGAAAGAATACCTGCGCATCTCGCTAGATCCTTCTTCCTTGCATTGTAGCACAAAGCACTCCACAATCCTTTACAATCTCTTGCACTTAGCTCTGCAAACTTCTCACAATATGCACAGAGAATTTACAAATCATAGATATGAAACTTATCTTATCGACATCTCCTCATACATCTATATATTTCTTGCATTTCCTAGACATCTATTTATACTTTTACAAAATAGGCCTAAACATGGGTAAAGCCATAGGACGACATCCCATACCCATTACATATTCCCAAATCCCAAAAAGGATCCAAAACGGGGCCGAGATCCCGTGATCTCCACTTTGACTTGTGCTCCTTCTTCAATAGGCTGTCAAAGTCCCAAAATAGGTCAACATGACCAATAATCTCCCAAAACTTGGTCAAGGGCCAACAAGCCCCCAACACTGACATGTGACTCATCCCAAGTCACTTTGGCCTGACTAGCTCTTCTTTGAACGCCTTGAGCTTGGCTCGAGATGCTTTGGCTTGCTGATGTGTGATGACCTTTTGTTCTGCGAGCTCTTGGATGACTACATCGTTGATAGGTCCTTCTAGACATTGTTAAGCTATAGTGGCAACCTACTCTAGCTCTTCTCCTTGACCTTCTACCTCTATACACAATTGATAAGCCTTGTATTATACTGGTTGGATTTTCTGAGTTACCTCCATAACTCTTCTTTGGATAGTGTGGATCTGCTGCTGGGTGGTCCACTATTCATGGGATTGCTTCATTTTTTCCACAACTGACAGAGGCTTCAGTTGCGCATGTATCTTCTTATATTGGTACTTCGCCTCTTGGAGTTGCGACTCCAGTGCTCTTAATTCGGGTCTTTCAGCGAATTGTTCATATGTTAGGGCACTGTGATTAGTGAGTTGCTTACATGCCAGAGTAAGATCCTTTAGCCTTTCAACTGTGCTCCTGGAAGTTGCTTCTCTTTGGTCTTAGACATCTTGAGGGATCTTGGGTGTAATGCGTAGATCCAAATCTGCTATGCATTGTTGTAGCTGCTGGATCACTTCTTCAAGTTGTGCTACTTGCTTGGGAAATTTTTCTTCTACTTTTACTTCGACGACTGTCATAGAGAGAAGTGATATGTTGACTACTTCTTTGACTTCAAGTTTCTCCAACAACAACTGGTCCTTTTATTTTTGTAGTTGTGCCTTTTCTGTATTAAACTTCATTTGGAGGGAAAGATTTTCTCATTCTGCAGCACTTCGTTGCTCTACGAGCACTCCATGTACTTGTGCCAAAGCCCGGGTGTCTTGCGCTATTTCTTCTTGCACTCATCGAAGACGAGATTCGACTGTATCAGCGAGGTGGTGGAGCTGAGCTGGCTCATCTCCCAAGTCTGGCTCTCCCGACGTAGTGGAGACTGCCTGGATTGAATTTAAGGCTTGTTGTACCCCTCGGAGTTTAGTCTCAATACGATCATACATCTCCTCTTGTTTTTCTTCTTGCTTCTCTACTATTTCCAGCAAAGTATCTTGCAGGACTGCTATGACAAAGTTGAATTCATCATAGGTCAGGATGGTCTGCATCTTGGTCATGGTGGCCTTTTCTTTCTTCCAGGAGGAAGGTTTTGAAGGTGAACCTTTCCTCTTCTTTAGGGGATCGACCTCGTCTCCTTTCTTCTTCTCGACTTCTTTGTCACCTAATTCTTCACCATCACCTCCTTGCTATGGTGATATGAAGTAGTCTTCACCGAGGCACTACTTAAATCTTGTACCTCATCAGTCTTCTTTGTTTTTCTAGGTCAGGGTTTATCCTACGCAGTATCTAGGCTGTCGATGTTGGATATCTCCACAAGGTCTGTTGGAATGAGGTGTTCCACCGACCATTCCTTGGTGATATCCTCTAAGTATTCCTCTGTCCTCTTATAGTATGATTGAAGTTGTTGCTCGTGTTCACTAGCGCGCACTGTGATGTAAATAAAATGTTGGTCTACGTTGAACTTCATCAATGGTCTGAACCTATGTAGGGTATTTGGAGTCATGCGAGGCTCGAACTGTATGGATATCTTCAATTGATTATAGTATCTATGGAACATGACATTTGACTACCATTTCTTATTCATGTCACTTGAGTACCACAATGTACTGAACTTTGTAGACAATGCTTCAAATGGCTCGATGTCCAGGAAGGTCGTACCTTCCACATTTCCTAGGAGATGAAAGAGATCAGGATCAAGAGCCAATTGAAATGGAACTCATATCCTTGATCCTGGGCTTCTCTGCAGTCGTGTTCCAACTGGTTCACCAAGTACTTTGCCCAGTTCATTTGAAGACCTTCTGTGCACTTCCTTGCAAGGTCAATGAAAACAATGCAGCCCCTTCTCCAGCCGCAAGTCGGAAGGTCCACGCGCACACACAGGATATTCTCTTCCCTCGGCCTGAAGAACACTAACCGGTCCATCTATTTCCCTATCGAGAAATCTGCACCCACAGATCTCTTCGCGCGATCCCCTTTTCTTTACTTATCAGGGAATCAGAACTCGCGACTTCGCAAGTTCAAAGGCCACTGGTCGGGTGTTGGTCTTACGAATTCCCGAATGCTAATACAAATCCATGCTGACCTCTCCCTTCTCCTATCGCGACTTCACTACTCGTGATATCAAGCACTCGGTTCTCTGACTCCCAAGTCTCGAGGTGCCAAAACTCCGATGAGCTCGCGGCTTTGAATTTTCAACGGTCCCGTCTCTCCGTCGAGACTTCGGACTTCGCGGGATCGTGAATCCTGATGTCCAATGCTCATAAATTATCACTGCAAAACCCCGATGGCTCGCATCACTTGTCCACGTCACCAACTACTGTGGCCCCACACTATTTACGCACCCTTCAAAATATCGTGTATCGCGATATCGCATATTGCGATATCGCAATTTCCATTGCAAGAATTTGGAGTTTCGATCCACGAAACCCAGATCCACGATATACATGTGGGTCCAGTGATCCTTGTGGTCCAAATCAATAGCTCTGCCCCTCCTGAGCTTCGAACCTCTAGAGAATGCAACGTCGTATATCCCCTGCACCTTGGTGAGATATGACGATCCACTGGATGTAAGGAATTCTCCTCGAGGGATTCCGACCGTCCATTCTTCCTTATGAAATCTGCGAAACGACTAAGTGTTCCTCTCCATGGAACTCGTTCTCTTGCTTGCAAACCTGTGATGCCTCTTGCCAACCTTCAATGGAAACTCTCATGTGCTATCCTTCAACATATTTGAAAGCCTATCTCTCCTAAGCTTTTCCACAACTTCAAGTCCTTTAGGGAAACTCTTGCACGCACTCCTTGCGGTAAACCTTCAACAACGTCTAAGTGTTGAAGTCTTCAACTCTGTGCACGCCTGCAGTAGTAGTCCTTTAATTCTTCACTTAGGTTCTCAACCCTAAACTTCCCTCAACTTGCACACTCTTTTCACAGCTCCTATGCCCAACTACGCTTCTGGGATGAATGAGAGAAAACGTTATCTCTATCTGAACCCCTTGTCAATGCACTCCTTGCGGACACTTCAACTGCACTCCTTGCAGGAATTCTCTGGCTCAAATAGAGAAACAATTGAAACTCATTCTCTCTTCCTCTCAAACTTCAATTCAAACATGAAATCACATACACAACATATAAAAACAAATGTATAATAGGAAGCAACCATTCATGAGCATATCAACATCATACACAAAGAATAGACACAAAACCATGAATTTGAATCAAACTCTTCTATTAATTCAAATATCTGTACATGGGTGTTCTTCACACAGCTGTCTGCATGCTCTTTCTCTTCTCGTACTTCAATAATGTTACAATGCACAATGAGGGTGTCTATGTCCCGTTTCCCTCTTACGCTCTACAACTGTCTAGTCTAGAATTTAATTCTATCTACTTTCATTAACTATATTCAATGCCTCTACCTACTAAGGACTAGAGAAATCCGCTGAAGGTCCATTACATTATACAAGTGCACTTCATTAAATATCCACATTAATGTTCGCGCAATAGTTTCAAGGTGTTTTCAAAAATTGTGCTGGCTTGTCCAGTTGTCTTTCGCTTCCACGTTGGCTCGCTTGAAAACTTTCATGGGCTCCTTTCCATGAGCTCCTGCATGGTCTGTCCATGCCTTTGTATCTCTTCTTCAGTCTCCCAACTGGCATCTTCAACTAGATGATTTTTCCACTTGACCAGATACTCAAAGTATTGCTTTCGCCTGGTCCTTTTGCTCACTCTCTTGTCTAGTATGCATTCCATCTATGGCTTCTTTGCAACTGGCATCTGCTTTGTCCACTGAAATACTGGCTTCGTATCTCCAGTCTCTGGTTCTCCAGCCTTATATGGGTACAAATTTGAGATGTTGAATATCGAAGATATTCTGATCCCATTGGGTAACTCAATCTCATAAGCATTGTCCCCAAACTTCCTCAAGACCTTGCATGGCCTGATTTTATTCATTTTCATCTTATTGTATGTTCCCATTGGGAACCTTTCTTTCCTCAAATGTGCCAGAACCAGATCACCAACCTCAAATTGAAGTTGTCTTCTATGTTGATCTGCTCTGCGCTTATATTCTTGACTTGATATCTACAGTCGCTCCTTCACCTGGGTGTGAAGTTCCTTCATCGCCTCTGCGAATTCTTCTGTACTAGCGCTGCTAGTTGCAGTCTATTATGAATCCCTCAGTTCAGAAACTCCTCTCGGCTGCATGCTATACACAATCTGAAATGGAATTTGGCCTGTGATTTGATTCACTGAATCATTATATGTGAACTCTGCCTATGGTAATATGTGGTCCCAACTGTTGTGATGCTTTGTCACCAAGCTTCTCAGTAAGTCTCCCAGACTTCTGTTGACCACTTCTGTCTATCCATCCATCTGAGGATGATACACTGAAATAAATGCCAAGTTGGTTCCCATCTTCTTCCATAAGGTCCTCCAAAAATGTCCTATGAATTTCGTATCTCGATCCGAAACTATACTTTTCGGCAACCCATGAAGTCGAATGACCTCTTTGAAAAACAGATTTGCGATGTGAGTCGCATCGCTGGTCTTCTGACATGGAATAAAGTGTGCCATATTGGAAAACCTGTCCACCACCACAAAGATCGAATCAACACCTCTTTGTATCCTTGGCAACCCCAATACAAAATCCATGCTTATCGCATCCCACGACCTCTCTGGTATGGGAAATTGTTGATAGAATCCCGCATTCTGCTTCCTTCCCTTCGAATGCTAGAAAATTCTACATCTTTCAATGAATCTCTTGACATCTGCTTGCATTCCCGGCCAAAAGTATGACTCATTCAGCTTCGCGAATGTCTTGTCATGGCCAAAGTGTCCTGCTAATCCTCCACTGTGTTTCTCCTTCAATAGGTTCTCCCTCATGGAGCATTTCGGAATACATAGTTGATTGCCTCTGAATAACAATCCTTCCTGGATCATGTAGTCTATCCAAGGGATTCTATCTCTGAGAACTAGATTCTTAGTTGCTTCATACGCTTCTCCAAAATCTGTATCGCCTGCGTACATGTCCATGAGATCCTTAAAACCTAACGTCTTGACTTAGAACTCCTGCAACAACAAACACTTCCTGCTCAAAGAATCAGCCACTTTGTTAGTAGTACCATAAATGTGTTTAATCACAAAAGTGAAATTCTGCATATACTCAACCCATTTGACATGCTCCTGATTCAACTTCTCCAGTTGAGTCACAAACTGCAATGCATGATTGTCACTGTACAAAACAAACTCTTTCGGGATCAAGTAATGCCTCCATTTCTTCAACGCCTGTATGATAGCATAAAATTCCTTATCATACGTGGAGTACTTTAATTTCACCTTATTCAGCTTCTCGCTGAAATACGCTATCGGCCTGTCTTCTTGACTCAAGACTGCCCCGATCGCAAATCCGCTTGCATCGCATTTCACTTGAAATGTTTTCTGTAAATACGGAAACACGAAAACTGGTTGTTCTGTGATCTTCCTCTTCAATAATTTGAATCTCTTTTCAGCCTCTTCAGTCCAGTGAAAATATTTATGCCACTTCTTCATTGTATCCATCATCGTTGCGCTAATTCCACTGAAATTCTTGATGAACTTTCGGTAGAAACTAGCCAATCCATGGAAACTTCTCACCTCAAATACATTTCTCGGTGATGACCAATTCTTGATCACTTCCACCTTACCTGGATCCATCCTCAACTCATTTGCCGAAATAACAAACCCCAAGTAAATGAGTTCTATCTTCATGAATGAGGACTTCTTCATATTTATCAACAACTTCTCTTGCTGTAAATGCTTCATCACAGTAGATAAATGCGTCAAATGTTCAACCACTGATTTACTGAATATCAGTATGTCATCAAAATACACGATGACAAATTTTCCAATGAACTCCCTCAGAACTTCATTCATCAACCTCATGAAGGTACTCGATGCATTTGTTAAACCAAACGGCATAACAAGCCATTCATACAAACCTTCATTTGTCTTGAATGTTGTCTTCCATTCATCGCCTTCTCTCATACAAATCTGGTGATATCCGCTTTTCAAATCAATCTTGGAAAAATACTTTGCTCCACTTAAGCAATCCATCAGATCATCCATCCTCGGTAATGGAAATCTATACCTGATGGTTATCTTATTTATCGCCCTTGAGTCAGTACACATCCTCCAGCTTCCATCTTTCTTCGGACTGAGTATTGTTGGAACAACACACAGACTTAATCTTTCTTTGACCAAACCTTTGTCCAATAAATCCTGGACCTGCCTTTTAACCTCTTCATTCTCTTGAGGCATCAACCTATACGCAACTTTTTTTGGCAAACCGGCTCCTGGTATGAGATCAATATGATGACTCACACTCCTTATCGGTGGCAACGAATGAGGTAATCCATCCACTATGATGTCAGTGAACTCTTCTAGCAGTTCCTGAATCTCCTCTGGTAAATCATCCACTCTTTTTCTAGTCAGAACAATCATTGGCTTCCTGACCACAAAGAATTGTGGATCCTCCTTCTTCTTAACCTCATTAAGGAGTTCCTTCCCACTCATGAGAAGTATTGTGTTGCTTACTTCAAGCTTCACCTCCTTATCCTTGATTGGAAGCAACATGTGTGTCCTCCCATTCTTCTCTAGGGTGTATGTGTTCATTCTCCCATCATGAATCGCATTCCTGTCATATTTCCATGGTCTACCCAGCAGTAGATGAAAAACATCCATGGGAATAACATCACACAATATCTTATCATTATATCCTCCTATATTGAATTCAACCAAGCATTGTTTAGTAACAGTTACCTGGTGTCCTTTTTGTAGCCACGAAACTCTGTATGGGCTTGGATGATCAGTCGTCTCCAGATCCAACTTCTCTACCATCTCTATAGAAACGAGATTATCCATGCTACCACTATCTACAATGACCTTGCATACCCTGTCCTTGGTCTTGCAAGCAGTCCTAAAAAGTCTGGTCCTTTGGACTGAACTTTCCACCTCCTTCTCAGGTGTCAAAAGGACTTTTCGCATCATTAATGATCTTCCGCCTTCTGTGTCTTCTACCTCAACATCCCGCCTCTGTGCTTTGGTGATGTGAGCTTCTCCAATGTCCTTATTTTTTTCTGGACACTCGTAAGACTTGTGCCCATTCTTTCCACATGTGAAGCATGTGATTACTCCACCTCTTCCTCTTCCTCTGCCTCTAGTATGAGGAAAAGTATTGTTATCAGCATAATCTCCTCTCTGCTCATTATGTTGTCCTCTTTGTTCAACATATTACTGTTGTCGCTGTGAGGTCCCACCTCTCTCAAATTTACCCCGAGGTTTCTTCCATTCATCCCTGGGCTTCTGGGTTCTTTCTTGGGCAACTGATTTGCCTCTGGGATGACTTCTGCCTCAGCCCCTCTGTCTCTGCTTTTGGCTCAGCTTCTCCTCAGCTTTCAGATCCATCTAATAAGCATCTTCCACCGTTCGGATGGTTACCATGCTCATCTCATCCTGGATATCATATCTCAGGCCATTCATATATCTGGAAACTTTTTCATCATCCCTCTCCTGATGAACTACCCTGATGTTCAGTCTGTAGAATTCCTCGGTGTATTCTTTCACTGTCATCAGCTTCTATCTCAGGTTCTCCATCCTCCTGAACAGAGTAATTTTATAATCTCTCGGGATGAATTTCGCTTTCATCTTCGTGATCATCCTGTCCCAACTCTTAATCCTCTACTTGCCTTTGCAGCGTCTGTCAGCATGTAGTTCATCCCACCACAATGTTGCATGTCCTTTAAAGCATGTGACATCATGCTTGACCTTCTTATCCTCTTCGACATATTCATAGTCGAAGTATGTATCTAGAGCTCTAATCCAATCTAGAAGCTCCTCTGCATCCAGATTTCCCTCATAAACTGGAATGTCCATCTTTTCTTTTGCACCCATCCTAGAAATAGCTTTGATCAAACGCTCATATGATGCATCTTCGGCTGCAACTTCCTATTCACGTTCAACCTCAATCTCGCTTTCAGAATCACTCAGATCCCTAGCACTGGCTGTGCGTCTTTGCGCTGTCTCCATCTCTTCGAGTCTTGCTCGGAGATCATGCATTTGTCTTTCCATTTTTGGATTTGTCGCCTGCCTGCCTCTTCTTCTCAACATTTCCCTATCCTCTGGATTAGGTGATTGCCTTTCTCTCCTTGGCGGCATGGTGAGTTATCCTCTTCTCTGCTACGGAAAGTAAAGACTCTTTCTATGCTTTGATACCACTTGACGGTTGTGTATCAGAGTGCTCCTTACCTCTTATGCCTCCCTCACCTGAAATAGACAGACAAGAATCAGGCTCTGATACCAAACTGATGGAAACGCAGCCCCTTCGCCACCTGGAGGTTGGAAGGTCCACGTGCACAAAAAAGATCTTCTCTTCCCTTGGCCCGAAGAACACTAACCATTCCTTCTATTTCCCTATCAGGAAATTTGCACCCACAGATCTCTTCGTGCAATCCCCTTTTCTTTACTTATCGGGGAATCGGAACTCGCGACTTCGCAAGTTCAAAGGCCAGTGGGCAGGTGTTGGTCTTACGAATTCCCAAATGCCGATACACATCCACGCTGACCTCGCTCTTCTCTTATCGTGACTTCTCTACTCACGATATCAAGCACTCGGTTCTCCAACTCCTGAGTCCCGATGTGCCGAAACTCCGATGAGCTCATGGCTTTGACTTTTCAACGGTCCCGTCTCTCCGTCGGGACTTCAAACTTTGCGGGATCGCGAATCCTGATGTCCAATGCTTGGGACTTCGCACTGCGAAACCCCGATGACTCACACCACCTGTCCACGTCACCAACTCCTATGGCCCCACACTATTTACACACCCGTCAGAATATCGTGTATCGCGATATTGCGATTTACGTTGCAAGAATTTGGAGTTTCAATCCATGAAACCCCGATCCACGATATATGTGTGGGTCCAATGATCCTTTTGGTCCAAATCAACGGCTTTTCCCCTCCTGAGCTTCGAACCTCTAGAGAATGTAACGTCGTATATCCCTTGCACCTTGGTGAGATCTCACGATCCACGAGATGTCACGAATTCTCCTCGGAGGATTCCGACCGTCCATTCTTCCTTATGAAATATGTGAAATGACTAAGTGTTCCTCTCCACAGAACTCGTTCGCTTTCTTGCAAACCTGCGATGCCTCTTGCCAACCTTCAATGGCAACTCTCCTGTGCTATCCTTCAACGGATTTGAAAGCCTATCTCTCCTGAGATTTTCCACGACTTCAATTCCTTCAGGGAAACTCTTGCACGCACTCCTTGCGGCAAACCTTCAACAATGTCTAAGTGTTGAAGTCTTCGACTCTATGCACGCCTACAGCAGCAGTCCTTCAACTCTTCACTCAGGTTCGCAACCCTGAACTTCCCTTCATCCTGCGCACTCCTTGCACGGCTCCTACACCCAACTGCGCTTCTGGGATGAATGAGAGAAAAAGTTATCTCTATCTGAACCCCCTGTCAATGCACTCCTTGCGGACACTTCAACTGCACTCCTTGCAGGAATTCTTTGGCTCAAATAGAGAAACAATTGAAACTCATTCTCTCTTCCTCTCAGACTTCAATTCAAACATGAAATCACTTACACAGCATATAAAAGAAAATGTATAATAGGAAGCAACCATTCATGAGCATGTCAACATCATACACAAAGAATAGACACAAAACCATGAATTTGAATCAAACTCTTTTATTAATTCAAATATCTGTACATGGGTGTTCTTCACACAACTCTCTGCATGCTCTTTCTCTTCTCCTACTTCAATAATGTTACAATGCACAATGAGGGTGTCTATATCCTGTTTCCCTCTTGCGCTCTACAACTATCTAGTCTAGAATTTAATTCTATCTACTTTCATTAACTATCTTAAATGCCTCTACCTACTAAGGACGAGAACAATCCGCTCAAGGTCCATTGCATTATACAAGTGCGCTTCATTAAATCTCCACATTAATGTTTGCGCAACAGTTTCAAGGTGTTTTCAAAAATTGTGCTGGCTTGTCCAGCTGTCTTTCGCTTCCGCGCTCGCTCGCTTGATGTGTTGGCGATGCTCCTGCATCAGTCAACTACAAAACTAGTCACTTGGGTGGGTCAGTTATTATGTACTAACTTCCCTGCAATCAATTGATAGGAAAGGCACACTACGCCGCTCTGGATAGAGGATACCTTATATCCTCGCATTCCTTTATCGACATCGCCATAAGTATCTTTGATTTTTTGTGCCAAAGCGCGATCCATGGATTTTCCAGGGTAAAATTATTGAGGATCAGGTCCTTGCATACTCAATCTCATGATATGATGGATCAACGTCGAATCAACTATTATGTGGTGGTTGAGCCACAAATATCCACCATGGAAACAAGACAACAACAATGTTACACATGCATTTACCTCCTGGTGTCTTTCGAAGTGAGTAATATTTATGTCTTTGAGAAAGGTGGACTGCGTGAGGTCATGGGTCCATTGTTGAGGGACGATATTTGAATTATTCCCTTTAGTTCTGGTGAGGTACTTATGCGGAGCGATCATGTTGTAGGATTTGCAATATCCAAGGTTGAATTCACTAAAATTCAAAGCTGCAATCTTGTCTTGGTCTGCTCGCACTGCACGAATCCCCTTCGGGAGGTACGCAATGACCAAGGTGTAGTTGAAGTCTCTAGGCACATTGTCTCGATTTATTGCGCCACTCAGAGGGGGAATATATGCATGTAATATGCTCGGAATCAATTTGGCATTCGCTAGATCATCCCTATTCTTAGTTCGAATTTCATCTGATTGTTGGGATGGTCTGGTTCTGTGAGAAGTATATGGAGAGGTTTCCAGTCATCTCATCGATGATGCTTGTACCCTTGTAGACATCATCATAACCCGTTCATTCATGAGGTCGATCAAAAATTATTCAACAACTTTCTCTGCAGTGCTCAACTCGTTCGACATACGCACTTGGGGTTAACAATCTCGGGTTCGGGGGGGGGGGTAACTC
>SNQJ01S0019520.1:105410-136692 GCA_010110895.2 Picea sitchensis | reverse complement strand
CCATGAAAACTTCTCACCTCAAATATACTCTTCGGTGATGGCCAATTCTTAATTACCTCCACCTTATCTGGATCCATCCTTAACTTATTTGCAGAAATAACAAACCCCAAATAAATGACCTTTGTCTTCATGAATGAGGATTTTCTCATGTTTATCAGCAGCTTCTCTTGCTGTAGCCTCTTCATCATTGTAGCCAAATGTTCTAGATGCTCTGCCTCTGTCTTATTGAAAATCAGTATGTCATCAAGATACACAATGACAAATTTTCTGATGAAATCCTTCAGGACTTCATTCATCAACCTCATGAAATTACTTGGCGTGTTGGTTAAACCAAACGACATAACAAGTCATTCATACAACCCTTCGTTAGTCTTGAAGGTTGTCTTCCATTCATCTCCTTCTCTCATACGAATTTGATGATATCCACTTTTCAAATCAATCTTTGAAAAACATTTGGCTCCACCCAAGCAATCCATTAGATCATCCATTCTTGGTAATGGAAATTTGTACTCGATGGTCATCTTGTTGACTTTCCTTGAGTCAGTACACATCCTCCAACCTCCGTCTTTCTTCAGATTGAGCACTGTCGGAAC
Organism: Picea sitchensis; assembly: GCA_010110895.2. Taxonomy (NCBI): domain Eukaryota; kingdom Viridiplantae; phylum Streptophyta; class Pinopsida; order Pinales; family Pinaceae; genus Picea; species Picea sitchensis. The sequence continues at coordinate 136,099 of SNQJ01S0019520.1, read as the reverse complement.
AACACATGGACTCAAACTTTCTCTAACCAACCCTTTATCCATTAAATCCTAGATCTTTCTTTTGAATTCTTCATTCTCCTGTGGCATCAATCTGTATGCTTCTTTGTTTGTAAAACTAGCTCCAGGAATGAGATCGATTTAATGACTTATACTTATGATTGGTGGCAACGAATGAGGTAGTTTGTCCACTACTATGTCAACAAACTCTTCCAACAGTTTTTGAACCTCTTTCAGTAAATCATCTACCCTCGTACTAGTTAAAACAATCTTCAGCTTCCTAACCATAATGAATTGCAATTCCTCCTTCTTCTTAACCTCTGTAAGAAGTTCCTTCCCACTCATGAGAAGTACAGTGCTACTTACTTCAGGTTTCACCTCGCTATCTTTGATTGGCAACAACATGTGAGTTCTCCCATTCTTCTCTAGGGTGTATGTGTTCATTCTCCCGTCCTGAATCACATTCCTATCATATTGCCACGGTCTACCCAGCAATAGATGACAAACATCCATGGGAATGACATCACAGAGTATTTCATCTTTATACCCTCCTATTTTAAATTCAACTAGACATTGCTTAGTGACATTTACCTGATGTCCTTTTTGCAACCATGAAATTCTATATGGTCTTGGATGATCAATCGTCTCCAGCTCCAGATTTTCTACCATCTCTGTAGAAATGAGATTATCTATGCTACCATTGTCCACAATGACTTTGCATACCCTATCCTTCATTTTGCAAGAAGTCTGAAAAAGACTGTTCCTTTGCACTGGATTCTCCACCTCCTTCTCTGGAATTAAGAGAACCTTTCGCATCATCAGTGATCTTCCGCCTTCAGCATCTTCTGCCTTAACATTCCACCTCTATGCTTTGGCAATGTGAGTTTCATCACCTTCTTTCTTTTTGTTTGGACACTCATAAGACTTGTGTCCATTCTTTCCACATGTGAATCATTTCACTACTCCACCTCTTCCTCTTCCTCTACCTTTGGTACGAGGAAATTTTTTTGCATCAGCCTATTGACCTTTCTATTCGGTATGATGCCCTCTCTGTGAACTTCTACCTCTCTCAATTTGAGTCTGAGGTTTCTTCCATTCTTCCTTGGTTTTCTGATTTCTATCCTAGGAAATTGATTTGCCTCTGGGCTGACTTCTGACTCAGCCTCTTTGACCTTGTTTTCAGCTCAGCTTCTCTTCTGCCTTTAGAGCCATTTGATAAGCATCTTCCACCATTCAGACGGTCATAATACTCATCTCATATTGAATGTCATATCTCAAACCATTAATGTACCTGGAAACTTTTTCATCATCACTTTCACGATGACGTACCCTGATGTTCACCCTGTAGAATTCTTCAGTGTACTCCTTTACTGTCATCAACTTCTATCTCAAATTTTGCATTCTCCAAAACAGAGTAATTTCGTAATCTCTGGGAATGAATTTCTCCTTCATCTTTGAGATCATCCTATCCCAACTTTTGATCTTCTACTTGCCTTTGCAATGTCTGTCAGCTTGTATCTCATCCCACCACAATGATGCATTTCCTTTCAATCTTGTGACAACATGTTTAACCTTTTTGTCCTCCTCGACATATTCATAGTCAAAATATGTGTCCAGAGCTCTAATCCAGTCTAGAAGCTCTTCAGCATCCAGGTTTCCCTCATACAATGGAGTGTCCATTTTGGCTCTTGCACCCATTCTTGCAACAGCTCTAAGCAGGCGTTCATTTGCTACATCTTATGTTGTGACCTCTTCTCCTTCATGTTCGGCCTCATTTTCACTTTTGGAATCAATAAGATCCCCAGTACCAGTTGTGGGCCTCTGTGCAATATCCATGTCCTCAAGTCTGGCACGTAGGTCACACATCTCTCTTTCTATGGTTGGATCAGGCATCTGCCTACCCCTTCTTCTCGGCATTTCCCTATCCTCTGGTGGATCGGGTGTTTGTCTGTCTCTTCTTCTCAATGGTATGGTGAATCTTTCTTTTCCCTACTACAGAAATAAAATAAACCTTTCTTTGCTTTGATACCAAATGGTGCAGACCTATCGGCCCTCGGGACTGAAATCTTCTCACAGGATCGTTCTATATGCCCTTGAGTTGGATCGTCTCTTTTGATTCCCACTGGAATCTGCAAAATTATCGATCCACAGGTCCTTCTCGACAACTCGAAATCTCATGAGTTCGTGAGTTAAGACTCCAAATCTTCCTCCTCCAAATCTGTGATAACCAAGATCACGAAATGATTATGGCTCCTTCTCCGTCAGCACCTTTCCTGTACGATCACCAGCTAGGCTAAGTACTAGCACCTTTCGCTACTCGCAACTTCGCGATTCGAAGGCTCGAGCTTTCATTCCCTTATCTCTCAAGTTCTCGAGACGCGAGAGGTCAATAGGATGTTGAATATTCAAAAAGAGTGACGTGTGTCTGGCTGATTATTCCTCGGGCCCACCATGTGTTTCTGCCACGTGTCTATTAGGTGCAACCTCGGCACTTTGTGGCTTCACCTCGCAACTTCAAGCACCCAAGTTTTGGGCTCTCACCCAACGAACTTCCAAGTTCATGAGATTCCCTAATCTCTAATACTTGTCCTCATCAAATAGATGGCTTAGATTTCTTCACCACCTCGAGACTTCACCTTTCACGATTTTCGTGAGTCTAGTTACAAAGGTTTCGACCCTTCACCTCCTGAAATCCCGAGATGTGATTTCGCGGGTGATCCAACGACCCTCGTTGGTTTGGATCCTATGGTCCGATTCTTGCGAGATATCACTCGTTGAATGCTGTCGTAACTCCCCTGCTCCTCTGCGAGATCTGATGGCTTTCAGGACTTCACGAATCCTCCACGAAGGATTCTGACCGTCAAATTCCTCCTTGACAATTTTGGCGAAACGAATATGGTATTTTCACAAAAAAAAATCCGCCAACGAACAAAAATTGTTGCCTCTCCTTCCAACATTCAAGACACAAATTGCTTTGAGCTTCTCCACAACTCGAGTCTTCAAGATGACTCTTGCATGCACTCCTTGCGGCAACTTTCCAATACTTCCAAGTATTGAATCCTTCAACTCTGTGCACTCCCTGCAATAGTAGTCTTTCACAATTCCGCTCAGTTTGCAAACCCTGAGACTTCACTCAGCCTACACACTCCTTGCATGGCTCTTTTGCTAAATTTTCACTTCTACGAGAATGATAATAATGTTATCTCTTCTGAGTTTTCAAGGATGAACTCTGACTTCTATCGATGCACAACTTGCGGACAATTTCACTGCACTCCTTGCAGGAAAACTCTTACTCAGACCGAGAAACAATTGAAACTCATTCTCCACTCTCCCTCTCTTTAGATTTCAAACATTAAACATGAAATCATACATTCACGCATAAAAGGAAATGCATAACAGAGAATAAACATGCATGAGCATGACATTCATAATCCATACATAGAGAACGAATACGACACCAAGAATTTGAATCAAAGCTCTTTCTATTAATTCAAATCTTTGTACATGGGTTTTTTCAACTACAACTCTCTGCTCTCTTTATCTATGCTCTATCTTACTACTATTACAATGATACAAGTGAGGGTGTCTATATCTGTTTTCCCTCTTCGCTCCTAAAACTGTCTAATCTGAGAATTCAAAGCTACCTACTAACATTAACTAACATAAGTGCCTTCACCTAATACAGATGAGAGTGGGACGCTCAAGGTCTGTTTACAATATGGAAGTACGCCCTCCCTTAATTGTTACATTTAAGTTTGGCGCATCCAACTTCAAAAAGATTCAAACAATTTTATCATGTGCCAAAATGCGTTGGCGCCTGCCCCACGCTTGCTTGATGTTGGCGATGCTCCTGCATCAATTTTTCACTCCAAAATATTTAAGTAAGAATTGTTGTTCAAATACTTGTTTCATAGAATACCCTCGCACATTGTTAAAACCTAGATATTGATTTATTACATTTATATTGTTATATTAGTGTTGTCCTTATTGGTCGGCCATACCATTTAATTGTAATTATACCCTTTATCTCCTATATATACTAAGGAGACCTATTCTTAGAAGGCATATCATCTTGTACATTTGTTCTATTATAAAATGAGGTTTCCTCCTTGAAGAGGATTCCCATTCATTATTCTCTCTCATTATCAAGGTGTGGAGTTACTTATATTTCTGGTTTTATGCTATTTGGGTGTTTGGTGCATAACATTTGGTTTTAGAGAATACAATCATTAGGTTTGGTTCCTTCAAATGAGTAATATTGGTATTTTATCTATAATTTTTTTTTTTTATAGTTTCATACCATTAAATTGTTTGGAGCCTTATCAAACATAGAAAAGTACATATGGTCAAAATTTTAAGTTTTGTTTCAATATACTTTAGGAGATATAGCCTATGGAAATTAGACTTTTTTACTAATCTTGAAATTAGTCTCAAATGAGTCATCATGGAATTTTCACTATAAATTTTTATTTTATATGTTTTGAATAGAGAAAAAAAATAGAAGACTAATGATACATATTGAAGTACCTATGATAAAAAAAATTAGAGTTTGTCTCTCCATACTTTTTGAAATATAGAATACATAAATTAAGGTTTTGGACTAGTTCTGAAACTAGTCTCAAATAAATGGTCTTGGAAAAATTATCATATTTGAATATAAAAAAGGTCTAAATTGGACGCCACTAGTTCCAATGGAAAAATATAAACCATAGTTCTATATTTCATAAGTATATCTAAAACATTGGATACGTGGCGAGTCGTACAAGTTCTCTCTCTTTAAAGAGACATTAACAACAAGTTTTGAGAAATTTACCATAACTTTCTCTTGGCACATTGAAATTTGGTCAAACATGTGGCATTGTAGAGAAGACATATTAGGATACCACAAAGAAAAAAATTATACTCATAGGGGCCAAAATTTTAGAGATACTTTAGGAGAAATATCATCCAACAAGAAGACTGCAAACTGAGGTTTTTAAAGGTATGTTAACTTGAAATTAACATAACTTTTGATTGGAAGATTTGATTTTTATGATTCAAAAATTGTGATAAAGAGAAAAAGGAGGAATATTATTCTTTTCTCATAGGGAAAAAGGTTCTACAATAATTTATACTCCTACTAAACCTCCAAAGATATCACATGTAACTCCTAAAGAAAGTGAAGACTTAGAGAACAAGGTATCCCATTTAAAGAACCAAGTTAATGACATGAGTAATAATATTCTAAAAAGGGTGGATTTTTCATGCTCTTGGGAATTAATTAAAAGGGAAATGCAATATAAAATGGAAAATTTGATGAATCAAAAGATGGAACAATTACAAAATTACATGGAAACCATGCCCTTATAGAGGTTCCATAAAATGGATGTTGTGATCCAAGGAAATTATCATGAAAATAAGAAGAACAATAGTTTTGAACCTTAGTCACATACACATTTGGAGAGAATGATTATTGAATCTCATAACCATGATCATTCATCACTCTAATATCTACATCATCATGGTTTCAACTCAGGACCAATGAACTACTTAATTCTCAATATTGATATGAGGAATTTTAATGGTAAAGATCTATTGATGTAAAAGAGTGTTTTAAGATGTTTAAGATAACATCATGAGGATAAATCCCCCTTCATTTTTATAGATGTGGTACTCCTATTTCTTGATATATGAAATATTATTCTTCTTATTTTAGATGCATGCAATAGAAAACACCATAAAATATTCCATAGAACTTCAATATACAAATGTACAAGCTCTTATATACAGATGTAAAAGATCTTATATATAGATGTACACACTCTTATATACATATGTACTTATCAAGAACATCCTATCATTCAATAATAAGAAATAAATATGTCTGTAAAGATTTGTATCTACAGGGTTTCGAGTCATATTTCAACAAATATTATTCCTTCCTTTAAAAATAAAGTGAATCTAGAATTAGATATGCCTTTACAAGATGAAAGAAAAGTAAAATGGACAAGTCATCAAAGAAATCTATAAGACTTATGCGTTGATATCAAAATGATTTTGTAAAGCATCATCTCCTCGAAAATCCATTGATACATCACCACACAAAATTATAAAAATAACATGTCACTCAAATAGTTATTTGAGAGAGAAATTAATAATAATATCCCAAATGTAAAAAGTTTAACAATTTCTGAAGTAAGAGAGATGAAACAACCTCAACAAGATCTCAATGACAATTAGATCAAATGAATTAAATTGTATTTTTGTTTTTACAATATCTAAGGGTGCACAAACTAGCTTAGGATTTAGTGCTTGGAATAGGATTTTGTGAGTAAAATTCTCCAAGGCTATTAAATCAATATATGTGTCTGACTAAGAGAGTGGAGAAATCCATTGTATAATTGGTAATATCAGGAGGATCTTCTTACACTGGAGTTAATCATGAGGTTGCGTGAGGTCAGTTGAAAGGATATCCCCCCGATACCTTCTTAGCGTCAGAGATATTTCTGGGGATCTATTTGTATCTGGTGATCTTGCTAGTGCCCTTATCTATGTGAGAGGCGGTGCTTTCAAGGTTTCAGGCTTTGCTACCCTACCCATATGGTGGACCTGACTTACGACTACTCGCCTGTGCATCGATTATATAGTGGTTTCTTAGTTTCGTGTCTTAGGTTCCACATAGGTTACTTGCAGGGGTTATTCTGCAGGTATGCTGGGTCAGATAAGGGTCGGACAACACATAACCTTTATGGAGGATTACCTCTCCATGGGGATTTGACTGACTGGTTGTTAATCCAATGAGGGACCTTATAACCAATTAGGTTACCTCCAATCTTTAGCAAGGAGTCTCAAGCCCCTCTTGGGTGAGGCATACCTACTTTAGGGAGGGAGGCCCCTTTCAGCCACTTTATCCCATTTGTGTGCATATTGGTCATTTGATTATTTTTAGTGTGCTATTTGATTACTAGTTTTCCTTAGGATATTTTTTTATATCTTGAGTCTTAAGTCATCGTGGAGTTGGAACAGCTTCCCCACCATTCCCACCGCTTGTTACAGTTACCACTGGAATTCGATTATTTTCCTTCTAAAAGGAGTAGAGTTATTAGACATGGTACACACACCTCTACTTTTCAGACTTGTGATTCTACAAGGATGAGTACTAAATTGAGTCATCAGAATAATGGGAGACCTTCAACTCCCAAACCTACTATAGTTAATGGCACCCCTTCGACTCTTGCAACCACAATGGTTTTAGTGTCGGAGGCACCTATCATCATTGTTTCTCATCCTATAGTGAATGCTTAGCCTATTTCCACGAACCCATTTGGGTCTCTTGTTCACTCACCGAGCTATAATGTTTAGTCCATCCCTATGGCCTCTACTCCTTTTTCCTATAGTGTGCCAAATTTTACTTTGTAGTTCTCAAACTCCATCCCAACTATTGCCCCTAATGCTAGCATTGGACTTGGGGGAACAACTCCTCCTTATACTCCATTCTTGTTTGGTGGCTCTCATATCCCTCAAATGAATCCTACTATGGGAGGCATTCCTTCTCTTAACCCCAAGTCTAATCTTGTTGCTTCTAGGTGGAGAAACCAACCCGATGGACAAGATTCTTCTCAAGTTCCATCCTATACCCTCACCTCCTCAATGTCGATTCTAAACAACATGTTTTGCATGATGAATCCTCCTTTATCCTTTGGATTCAGACCCGAAGGAGGTAAGTTTCACACCTTGGGCAACCCCCAGGTAGGAGCCACTCTGACTGGGGGAAATTTTTATAACCCCGATCAAAACATTCCTACTGGAATGATGCCCAAACAAACTCTTATGAATCATCTTGGAGAAGGGTCTTACAATCCCAGACACGACCATGGTGCTTACTAGAACTCTGGATGGGTGAGTTCCCCAAAAGAAATCTTTCCAAGGATCTTGGGGCTAGATGCCGCAACCCCACCTCCCTTTTCTGGCCACGCTCAATCTTCCAGACTTGTTTAAGTTGATGAAATACCATATGTTTCATGATCATACATGGACCCTCATTCCCACCAAGCTTCCTTCAGACATTCTGAAATTTGAAGGTAAGAATGGCGAGGATCCTGATGATCATGTCACCACCTTCCACCTATGGTGCTCTTCGAATTCCCTTAATGACGATTCCGTTCGGTTAAGATTATTTCAACGCACCCTCATTGGGGTTGCCGCGAAATGGTATATCGAGATACCTAGGGGGGCATATGGGACATTTAGCTAGATGGTGCTAGTCTTCCTTAACCGCTTCCAATTTCTGGTTCGTTACAATGTTGGCCTAGATATTCTATTGACTTTACACTAGGACACAACCACTCATATCTCAGATCACATCCAAGAGTGGCATAGATGGAAGAGGTTGATCAAGCCCTGCATTCCCCCATATTTCCTATTAGAATGGTTCCTTAAGTCTTTGCATCCTCCTATCTCGAAGGATGTTGCTACATCTGGGGTTACATCTGAGGAAGAAGTAATATTCAAAGCCCAGTAGTTAGATATTATATACCAGATTCTTCTGGACGCACCGAGTTCAACCTATGACCCTAGAAAAAGGATCGGACCTCATGCTTATGGCATTGTAGGCTCCACCAATGTGAAATTCACAAACTCGGTGACAAGCCATTTGAAAGGGTTGTCTCTAAACTAGTCTGTAGGAGGGCCAACTTCATCTGTGTCTTCCAATCCCACTCAATCGATGGATGTACATTCTGTGAAATCATCGATCGACCCAAATGGTAACCAAAAACCAGGCAGGAATAAGAAGAAAGGACGTAATAATAATCATAAGGGTGAGAAGAATAATAATAAATCCAAGGACAATGGTAGTAATGAGAAGATGAATAATAATGTTGGTGAGGGAAATAAATAAAGGCATAAGGTGAAATTTCCCTGTAAGCTTTGTACATATGATCATCTTACTCATTTATGCCCTAAACTTGTGGAAGCTGAAAATCTCTTATCTCTACCGCCCATCGTGCTGACGAATCCTTTCCCACATAACTAACACATGGCCTTGAGCTCCTCAAATGTCAGAAATGTGGTCGTTGGAAGTCAAAAACCACCGACACAAGATGGTGACTGTTTGTGTATCAATATGGTCAATTCTCAAGTTAATGTAGCCACCTGGTCTTGCAATTACATTTCTTCACACACTGTAACTAGTCTAGAATATCCTCCTCCTCCTCCAGAGAAGCACTTGCAGATCGAAAAACCAAAGCCATCGCCTCATATTTCGAAGGAAGTACTCAAGCACTCTACCCACAATCCGAATGATAGAACTTTCTAGAATTACTCTATTATTGATGACCCAAGTCAAACCCCTTGTGCGATGTCGACTCTGTAGGTACTCCAGATGTGTCCTTCATAGAGGAATGTCTTGCTATCTATGTTAGGATATATAGACCCTAGTGGCTCAAAAGTTATCAAGTTTGACGTCACAAATGTGAAGCCTCGCTTTCCTTACCATGTGGCATTCCAAATCCATGTGCGGTACTCAAAGCATACCATCAAACATGTAGTTGTTGATGAAGGCACTGCTACATGTGTGATGTCCATAATCTATTGGAAAGCTCTCAGATATCTGACTCTTTCTCAATCTTTGACCATGTTGACTACTTTTGATGATCGTTCCTTCTGCCCACACAATATTCTTCCTACCTTTTCGGTCTAGTTAGGTGGGAATATGGTCGAGGTGGTTGATGTGCCACTCAATTACAACTTGTTACTAGGACAAAATTGGATTTATGCTATGATTTTCATCGTATCGTTTGTCTTCTGCACTCTTTTTTTCCCTCACGATGGGAAGATTGTGATGGTCGACCAATTATCCTTTGCATATGATATCCCCAATGCATCTATTGTACTGTCAATCCCCGTGGTAAAAAATTCTCAGTTGGAAACTAAGAATATCGTTGTCAGAATGTATTCATCCCTTATGGGTACCTTCGACTTCATGGAACCGATTCACCATGTCCAGTAGGCCTGTTTCGTTAGAGAGTTTCATTCCTTTCTGCACTTCCTATTTTCATGATCCTTAGACCCTACCTTCCTCAAATTCATCTTTTGAAGGTCAATCACATGTTGGAATGTCCATGTCACTATCGTCAACATAGATTGTGTATCAAGTTGTTCTTGAATCTTCAGCCGATCTCGATCCTATTACCTCATCGACGGATGAGGAGGATCATGTTCTTAAGCCCGTGTGGGCCACTTCATCGTATTTTTCACATCACTTCCTTGATGATACTTTTCCCTCAGATGAATCTATCATCAAATCCATGAATGGTTCTGACAAACCTTGGGATAATATGCATCATTGCTCTTATTTTCTCCTAGATATTACTAGGATCGAACAAGATGACTTTTGATCTACTTTGAGTGACATAGTCGGTCACACCATAGTTCCACTTGATACGCATGACATTTATGTCGAAATAAATAAGGCGAGTGTATATCCTACTGTCACGATCAATATATCTCGTACCCCTCGCAAGATTGAAAATGTACACATCGGTGCAGATTTTTCACCAGAAGAAATCATGATCTACACCGAACTCTTCAAGGAATTCTGAGATGTATTTTCTTGTTCATATGAAGATATGCCAGGAATCAATCCTCGAATTGTTGAGCATGAGATTATAAATTATCCATATGCTAAGCCTATTCGACAACATATTAGAGCTGTCAATCCCTGAAAGGCCCCTACTATTAAGGCAGAGGTAAAGAAACTACTTAATGTTGGCTTTATCTACCCGATTCCCTTGACTAAATTGGTATCCAACCTTGTTCCTATGAATAAGAAGCAAGGAACCATCTATGTATGCATGGAATTTTGTGACCTAAACAAATTCTCTCCTAAGGACAACTTCCTGACACATTTCATCGATCATATTCTCGACGAGTGTGTGGGAAGTGAAGTGTTTTCTTTCATGGACATATTTCATGGTATAACCATATTCAAATTAAACCCAAGGATCAACATAAGACGACATTTATTTGTCCTTGGGGTACTTTCACATACCGGAAGATGCCTTTCAGCCTTAAAAAGGCCGGAGCAACCTTCCAATGTGCTATGACCTTCGCATTCCATGATCTTAAGCATATAGTCGAAGCTTATCTTGACGGTATTTTTGCTCACTCTCATAAGAGAGGGGATCACTCTAACCACCTTCGGCTAGTTTTTGAAAGATGTCATCATTATAGAATCCGGTTGAACCCTCATAAATGTATATTTTGTGTTAGATCTGGACGTCTTTTGGTAATTTTAGTCTCTGAGACTGGGATCATGGTAGATCCATTAAAGGTTGTTGGCCGTTGACCAATTTTTGAGGAATACTTGGTCATCTTTGACCTTTTTTGGTACTTCGACATCCATTCGGAGAAGGAGCGCATGGTGAAGAGGAGATCACGGGATCTCCGCCCCTTTTTAGGGATTTTTGGGATTTTTGGGATTTTTGGGAATATTGTAATGGGAAAGGGATATCGGCCCTTATTCAAGACTTTTGCATGTATAAATAGAAGGGTAGGCAATGTAATAAAGGAGATGTGTGTGTCAGCTATGTGATATAAAGTGAATGGCTTAGTGCATAAAGTAGATCTATGTGATCAGACGTATGTGTGACTATAAGAGCTCTGTGCCTACTGTAAGTATTATAAGTGCTGAGTGCATGGGTCAGGGAAGGACTTAGTGCTTGGAACTACCCAGGGAAAGAGGATCTAGCGAGCTACGCAGATCTCTTATCCTAGGCGAGGTAGGATCTTGAAGGCTTTGTGTTGTAACATGGTTTACAAAAGATAATAACAGAAGAAGACTTTGTGGATGTATCCCTAGGGTGGGGGTGAACCACGGTAACTCTGTGTATTGTGTTGATGTGTTTGTATCTCTCTTGCTAAGTTATTTGATATGTTTAGATAGATATATTGATGCTTTGTGCTTATGATATATGATATATAATATGATAAGTTATTAATCTATTAGGTATAACCTGTTTATCATTGCTAAGTGCCATATCTGAGTAATTACTGCGGTGCTCTGTGATTTCTGTGAAGTGTATTAATGAATGTATGTTAAGGAATAACTGATGCTAAGAGAACTATAAGCAAGATAATCACAAATCTGTGTCCCATATAAGGTTACAGACACCTGAGTCTTACAACCACCCCTGCCTCTACCTCGGATGAGATTGCATCTGCTTCACAGGTGTTGCTGAAAGGGTCGGTAGCTAGGGTTTTGTTGGTGCACTCTTGAGTGTTGAACCCTAGGTCTGCCCCTGTGCCAACAAATGGTTCCATTGTCGAGACCTAAAACTGTGATTGTTGGGAACTAAAGAAGAATAAGCTTTGTGCAAAATAAGATATGTGCATAGATCTATTGCCCTAGTGCATAGTGGTCTATTTGACCTGTGAATCTTTGTGCCAAGAAAGAAAGGTCAGATCTGAAGAAAGAGAGTTTATATCTGAAGAAAAGAGGTCAGATATGAAGAAAAGAGGTCTGATATGAATAAAAGAAGTCAGATCTGCGAAGAAAGAGGTCAGATCTGCAAGAAAAATGTAAGATCTATAAGATTTGTTCTTTGATAAAGGTAAGAATAGTTAAAAGTCTTAGATCTGGAAGCTTTATGCTCTATAGAAGTAAGATAAGTGGAATTTTTTTTTCTAAAGCATGGATTTAGGTATGCTTGATAGATTTTTTCCTAGCTTGAAAACTAGGGCATTGTTAGATGAAAGAAAGTTTGATATGAATAATGATATATATGTTATACCTATGCATAGAAAAAATGTTTGGACTAACAGATGGATGCAGGATCCTCGAAATAATTTGTTGCAGGATATCTACCATGATCCTGGCACGCAGTATAGAAAAATTTGGGGATCATTTAAAATAAAAATAGGATTGACCCTATGTTACAGTTGCAGAAAATCAGGACATCTAGCTAAGGAGTGCCTTGGTGGAAGAATGAATTGTCTCTGTTGTAAGGCTATGGACCATGAAGTACTAGATTTCCCTAGAATGATTGATAGACTTGAAAATATGAATATAGAGAAAGCAAAACCTAAAGGAGATCAAGAGACTCAGATTATAGAGGAACCCCAAAAAGAATCAGAGATTATGTTACTGAAAATTAAAGACACCCTGAATGATCACAGAGACATCAGCTTATTAGAGATCTTCAAGAAGAAAGAACAAGTCAAAGTGAATATAGGGGACTTCGACATTGACTGTACTTTGGATGAGGAAACATTGATAAACATCATGACTAAAAGCACTTGGTAAACCCTAGGAAGACCTACTCTGGTTCCTTCACTAGGAGGAGTAAGCTTGTTTAAAGGAAAATCGGTAACCTTATGTGGACAGATTACCCTAATAGCCTTGCCTAACCATGGCACCTCAACAGAAGAAGATTTTGAGATTGTTAAGTTCGTGGAAAGAAGTGCTACGTTCCTAGTTTTGTTAGGAAAAACTTGGATTGCGAAAGATCAGAGTCAAAAGAAAGAAGAGGAAAACTTAGAACAAAAGAAGCAAGAGTTAAAGGCTTTTGTGGCCAGAAGAATAGTGCACGAGAGGATAATGCGAAGATATTTAGGTATCAATACTTGAATGTCGGAGATGAATGAGTACAAGAACAAGAAAGTAGGGCACCTACCCCAGAGCCAATGAAGGAATAAACACCAATCCTGAACCCTACCCCACAATGAGAAGTTACCATCCCTAAAGAAGAAAAGAATCAGAATGGAAAAAGGTTGACTGAGACGAAGCCAAGGAAATTCATGAATCAGAAAGAGAAGTTGGAAAAATTACAGAATGTGCCAGAAGGAACCCCATAGAAGGAAAACATGTAGAATTTGAACTTCACCAGGATATCAGAACAACGACACCTGGTACTTCGTCATGGCAAAGCAATATAGTCGTTGACCGATATACATGTTCGACTTCTACCCTGAATGGCCAGAAAAGCATTAAATTATCACCACCAGATCGTTGGACCTCACCTTAATGGATAGATCAATGGTCATGGAAGCTTCATATCTGTTGCACACAGTCTATTGCAGAGTTACTTACTTATTCCATCATGCCATGCCCAGGAGACACTTTTTCCAATTGAGAAGTTGAGCTTACAAAATACCCACATTATGAAACAGTGATTACTCCAGCTTTATTCTCTATCTAATTATGGTGCCGATAGTCCATTGACAACCCAAGATATTGATCGCGAGCTTACATGTCCAACGAGATTAGCGTAGAAGAAGAATCGGCGAGAGAAGTAATTTCTAGCTTAAGGAAAGAAAGAGTCATGTCAAAAAGAGGAATCTCCACCGGAGTCCAAGCCTTGTCGTCGAGAGGTGTGGCAGCCTCCCCATTGAAGGCTCAAGATGGAACATCTCGAGCCGACGCAGAGTCGAGAAATAAGCATAGAGATGATGCAGCCAATGCGAAGTCAGTTCCAACCATCCTACCAGTTTACATTCCCCCTCTAGGTGGTGAGATTAATAGGGACAGTGTCCCTAGAGACTTTGAATACACCCTAGTCACTGCATATATACTGAAAGGAGTTCACACCTACCATGCAGATCAAGACAAGGTGACAGCATTGAAGTTTTGTGACTTCAACCTGGGAGACCATAAAGCCTACAACATGCTCACACCATCTAAGTAATTAATGAGGACTAAGGGTCAGAATTCGAAGATCGTCCCTCAGCAATGGACGATGAACCTTGCATAGTCTAATCTGCTCAACGTTATGAAAATACTGCACTTCGATAAACATCAGGAGGTGACTGCTTGTGTGAAAATGTTTCTAGCAAGTTACCATGGAGGATACATGTGGTTAAACCATCACATAACTGTTGATCTGATGTTGATCAACAATATTATTGGGCTTAGCATGTAGGGCCTTGATCCCCATGAGTACTACCCTAGAAATATCATGGACCATGCTCTTTCACAAAAGATTAAAGAGGCTTATGGAAATGTTAAAAAAGGTGTGCAAGGTTACAAGGTAGCCTCTATCGAGAGTGGCGCAGTGCGCCTCACATGTCAGATGATAGCAGAGAATATGGTACATAGTAATAGACCTACACAAGTATCAGGATTCGTAGTGGACCTCACAGGAAAATGCACAGAGGGACTACAAATGAATTGGGCAAAATAATTGGTCAATCAGCTAGAAATTGACTGTAGAGAAGCCCAGGACCAGGGGCATGATATCCACTTTAGATGGATGCTAATATTGATCTCCTTTGTTGCATGGGAGATACTGGAAGGTGCAACCTTCCTAGACCTTGACCCATTCAAACCATTAGCTGCAAATTTCAGTACCTTATGATACTCGACAGACATGAGAAAGCAGTGGCAATCAAATGCCATTTTTCACAAATACTATAACCAACTGAAAGTAGCCATAGGGGGTGAAGCTCACATAAACCCAAACACTTTACAAAGGTTCCAACCTCTGATAAAGTTCAACATGGACTGCCACTTTATATACCTAACTCCATGTGCTGATGAACACCAGGAACAACTTCATTCCTATTATAAGCTAATTGAAGAAGATCTAGAATACATCACCAAGGAATGGTCGGCGGACCTCCTTGTTCCAACAGATCCAGTGGACATTTCATACATTGACAACCTAGAAGGTGTGTAGGACACACCTAGGTCCAGTAAGATGAAGAATACAAAGAAGACAAAGGAAACAAAGAAGCCTAAAGAGGTTCAGGATGTAGATAACTACTCTATAAAGATAGCTTCCATCACACCTGATCAAGAAGGAAACAACAAAGACCTAGAGGAAGTCGAACAACAACCAGAAGACGAAGTCAAAGTTCCAAAGAAGAGAAAAGGGTCACCTTTGAAGTCTTCCTCTAAGAAGAAATCAAAAGTGACCGTGACCAAGATGAAGACCACGCTCACCCCCAATGACTTCNCCAAGGAGTTCAGCGAGAACTTTAGTCTAACCGCATAGTCTCCACTACGCCCATGCCAGAAGGAACAACATAAGTAGGAGATCAATTAGTTCAACTTCGCAGGATTGCCGACATAGTCAAAGTACGCCTTCGGAAAGAAGAAGAAGTAACAACACAAGCCACCCAGGCCCTAAAGAAAGCATTGGAGGAAATCATAGAGCAACGTCAGGTTGCACAGCAAGAGAAGGAGGCCATCCAAGAGAAAATTGATAAAGACAAAGAAAAAATCCAAAAGGAGAAGGAGCAACTTCTTGTGAAGAAAATCGGGATCGAAGAAGCTGTCAACAAATCATTTCGCTCTATGAATGACTTAGAAAAAGAGGTCGAAGAACCCTTAGACTGCCAAGTGATGAAGCTTGTTGAAGTTATTCAGCAACTGCAACAAAGATTCGTGGACTTAGAGCTTTAGATCATCCCAAGTACCCCACAAGAAGAGTGCGACCAACGATAGATAACTGCCTGGGGTACAGTAGAAAGGATTAAAGAACTCACTAAAGATTGCAAAAAACTAAGTACCAGAAGTGCGTAGATACATGATAACCTGACCGAGAACCCGAAATTGCATAAAATAGAGTCACAGATCCATGAGGCAAAGCAGCATGTAGATAGACTTCAGATGCAGTTGAAGGCCCTATCAACCATAGATAAAATGAAGCGATCCCATGAGAAAGGCGTCGCACAGAAGCAGATCCACATGATCTAGAGAAAGGTCATGGAAGTGACGCAACAACTTCAACCTTTGCAGGATAAGGCATGTCAACTATTTTTAGATATTGAGAACCAAGGGACAGAGCTACAACAGGTTGTGATTACAGCAGAGTAGAACGTAGAAGGATCAGTCAATAACACACTCATCCAGGAGTTTGCCAAGTAGGAAGAAATCGCAAAGCAACAGGTCAAAGTGGCTCGAGCCAAACTTAAGGTGCTTGAGGAAGAATTGGCCAGAACTGAGTGACTTGGGATGAGTCACAGGTGAGTGTTGGGTGCTTGTTATCCCTTGACCAAGTTTTGAGGAATACTTGGTCATATTTGACCATTTTTGGTACTCCGACATCCAGTTGGAGAAGGAGCGCATGGTGAAGATGAGATCACGGGATGTCCACCCCTTTTTAGGTATTTTTGGGCTTTTAGGGAATATTGTAATGGGAAAGGGATATCGGCCCTTATTTAGGCCTTTTGTATGTATAAATAGAAGGGTAGGCAATGTAATAAAGGAAATGTGTGTGTCAACTATGTGATGTAAAGTGAATGCCTTAGTGCATAAAGTAGATCTATGTGATCAGATGTCTGTGTGACTGTAAAATCTCTGTGCCTCTTGTAAGTATTGTAAGTGCTGAGTGCATGGGTCAGGGAAGGACTTAGTGCTTGGAACTACCCAGGGAAAGAGGATCTAGCGAGCTGTGCAGATCTTTTGTCCTATGCGGGGTAGGATCTTGAAGGCTTTGTGCTGTAACTTGGTTTACAAAAGATAATAACAGAATAAGACTTTGTGGACATAGCCCCAGGGTGGGGGTGAACCACGGTAACTCTGTGTATTGTGTTGATGTGTTTGTCTCTCTCTTGCTAAGTGCTTTGATATGTTTAGATAGATCTATTGATGCTTTGTACTTATGAGATATGAATGCATGATAGATATGATATATAAGATGATAAGTGCTTAATCTATTAGGTATAACCTATTTATCATTGCTAAGTGCCAGATCTGAGTAATTATTGTGGTGCTCTGTGCTTTCTGCAAAGTGTATTAATGAATATATGTTAATGAATAACTGATGCTAAGTGCGTTGTAAGCAATATAATCACAGATCTGTGTCCCAACTAAGGTTGCAGACACCTGAGTCTTGCAACCACCCCTGGATCTACCTCAGGTGAGACTGCATCTTCTTTGCAGGTGTTGCTGAAAGGGCCGGTAGCTAGGGTTTTGTTGGTGTTCTCTTGAGCATTGAACCCTGGGTCTACCCCTGTGCCAACAAAGGTTGAGGAAATACTTCGGTTGCCTCCCCCGCACACTATTCGACAACTTCAAGGTTTACATGGGAAAGATAAATTTTTACGTTGGTTTATAGTAAACTATGCCAATATTACTAAAGGTTTCATGTGTCTTTTGGAGAAGGACACCCCTTTTATTTGGGATGAGCGAGCCCAAGAATCCTTCGATGCTCTGAAGAAATCCTTGGTATCGATGCCTCTGTTGAAGTCTCCTGACTACAATAGGGATTACTTTCTTTATGTTGCCACGTATGAGGAGATGATTAGTATGATTTTGGTTCAGGAAGATGATGAGCTCTGCAAGCACGTCATCTACTATCTTATTCAAAACTTAGTCGGTCTTGAGCTCAATTATTCTCACGTCGAAAAGCTAGCTTTGGTTGTTGTTCATGCATTCCAACATTTACGCCATTAAATGTTTCTTTGGAAGACTACTGTGGTTTCCAATGTCAATCCATTTCAATATGTTCTTACTAGGCATATCATAGGGGGGAAATACAATAAATGGATTGTCATTTTACAAGAATTTGATCTCGATTTGGCTTATGCAAAATCCAAGAAATCACTAGTCTCTGTAGAGATAATATCTAAATTCCCATGACTGGATGAGGATGTTATCCATGTTGATTCGTTTGCAGAAGAACACATTTTCCTTGTCTCGTCATCTGACCCCTGGTATGGAGACATTGTTCTCTATCTTCAAACTTTGAAGTTTCCTGAGCATCTCTCGTAAGATGACCGATGACGTGTACGATACCAAGCTCATAATTACATTATCTCCAGTGACACTTTGTATCATTGAGGAATAGATAATATACTACATCGTTGTTAAGCTCATGAAGAGGCCGAGTCTGTTCTAAACAATTTACACAGTGGGGATTGTGGTGGTCATCTATCCGGGCTTGCGACAACCCAAAATATTTTATGAGCCAATTGTTTCTGGCTATCTATCTTTAAAGATTGTGTTGAAGTGGTTAATAAGTGTCACCCCTACTAGGTTTTCACTCGAAAAATGCACTCACATCCAACCCCTCTTCACCCAGTCGTTACCGTCGGTCCCTTCACTAAGTGGGGGGTGCACTTCGTGGATTGCAACCCAACTTTGGCTGGGGGGAATCAACACATTATCATGGTCATAGACTACTTTACTAAGTGGTATGATACCATGCCTATAGTTAAATCCAATAGGAAAATTGTTTCCTTCTTCATATTCAACCAAATGATCGCCAGATTCAGTATATCGAGTGAGATTGTCACTGATCATGGCAGTCACTTTCAGAACTAAATGATGGAAGAGCTAGCATCCAAGATGGGGTTTAAGAATGGTCATTATTCCCCTTACTACCCCCAGGAAAATGGATAGGTAGAGGTCTTCATCAAGTCTCTCAAGACCATTTTGTAGAAAATTTTCAGCAAGAGTAAATATGACGGGCATATTATGCAATATCCCGCACTCTAGGTATATCGAACCTTGATTAAGACTACCACTATTTTTTCTAATTTCCATTTAGTACACAGTGTGGATTCATTATTACCTATTGAATGTGAAATCCCTTCTCTTAGATTGGAAATCACGCTCCTCCCTGACACTTTAGATCTCAAGTGATGCCTCATACACCTAGAGAGTCTTGACGAGAAGAATCAAGATGACTCTACGACTATCTAGGCTAATAAAATATGTGTCAAGGTCCAATACGATAAGTCTGTCTGTCCTTGGTTGTGTGCTGAGGGTGACTTGGTCATTTTATATGATCTAGCCAAAGAACCTCTAGGGTTAGGCAAGTTCAAACCCATGTGGCATGGTCCCTATATCGTGTGACGTGTGTTAGAAAAAGGAGCCTATGAGTTAGAATATTATGAAGGGAATATGTTGGCTGAGACCATAAATGGGCTCTACTTGAAAAGAGATTATGCTTGAGCCCCAATATTGGGTGTAACTCTTTATATGCTAATGTAATTTAGTGTACATATGTTTTCCCTTTCTTTTTTGTTGTCATCTTGCTTATTGAGTTTTCCCTTGGTTGGAATATGTCAACAAAGTCTTCAGTCTATACTTAGGATTCATAGACAGAGTCGGTCGTCATACATGGAACTTGGATTTTGTCACTTGGGTGGTTTACTCACCCGAGGGTCTACTGGTGTCTTTAGGTGGTGTATGCCTAGGGCCATCCACGAATAATGTGTCTGAGTATATCGTCATTATAGAACTTTTGCACAATGTTATTTCACATGCTATTCTCTCTTTATAGGTTCACCTAGATTCCCAGTTAGTAGTATGTCAGTCGAAGGATAGTTACTGTGTGCGCGATCCTACTTTACTCTGACGATTCCTACAGGTACATCTTTTAGAGAGACAATTTGATTTTATTACTTATCATCACATACCTAGGAGTTCTAATTATGTATTTGATTCTTATTCTAATTTCGTTTTAGATTATAATTTTTCACATAACTAAATCAAAGAAAACAATCTCATCAATGTACACATTGTAATATAAGTACAGCCGAAGAACCCTGATTTATATATATTTAAAAATATATGATGTTTATAGTACAAAATTGGCACCAACACCCTCAATACACCTATATAGCCGATAATAAAAAATCCACGACATCTATGCCTATGGCACTGGATGTGTGTCATGATAACAAACTGTAACATTTGCAAGACACTGAAAGGGTTGCACCCAAGATCTGGGCACACCAACCACTTGCCGCTACATGGCCTCTGACAGATCCTCTACCTGAACCATCAGAATCCTATGTATCAAATGAGAGAGGTTTCCCTACACGTTTTGAAGGATTCTCTATGCTTCTCCTCCCACTGCCTCATCTCCTCGGTCGCCCCGACAATGTCATGGATTCTCTTCTGACCGTCGCGGACCTACATCTGTGTCACACAAGTGTCTAGTTAGTACTTAAGTATAATCCAAAAATATTTTTGTTTTACTATACAAAAATACAAAAAATAAGAAATATTTAAAAACTTTGACATTCCTATGTCCCCGTAGGCGGTCCCTGGTGGTAGTGTCATGTCAGGGTCCCCTTTGAAGTTGATCCATCCATAGGGGTAATCATCTAGAGTAATGACGTGTCGCCTCCACTAGTAAAATAAATCAACATTGTAGGGTGTTGGAACCCTACCTCCCCCTGTCGTCTCATTACCTAGGTCCACCATGCCATGGCTAGATCGTGAGGTCCTTTAGGAATGATCTTGACTCTAGGTCCCAAACCTAGAACCCGCTCGAAGAAAAAGATACACAAGATAGAGGCAAACTTGAAATTCCTCTTGTCACCCTATTTTCACTCTATCAACTGGCTCTTCATATTATCCAGTAGTGAGGGGCACCAATCGTACACCATGGGTATCAATCATTCTAAAGAATAGAACATGAGAAACCTTGATGCCTAGTATAATGAATTCGATCCTGTGATCATGCTCAGAAGGAGGACAACAATCTTGAGGCTGAGATTGTTTATCACTCAGATGGGGAGTTGCCTCCCAACATTCTTGTTCCCTTCTATACAAGGAGCATCTATGTAATCCTCTATATTCATACCGCTCCCAGCTCCCCGGGCTTTGAGGTTCACCACAGCACCCCAACATGGTAACCCTGTCAAGAAATATATATCCTCGACTTCAATCCTCAATGGTTGCCCATCGAGGTTGAAGCTCTCACTGTCGAGATCTCAATAATCCAAGAGAAGCTATAGAAACCTCACCTGGGACCTCATCCTTTTGAGTGCCCAAAATTTGTACAACCAACATCTTTTCAAGTCCATTTGGGCCCCCAGATCTCTTTCCATAGCAACATCTACCTCCTGGTGTTCCCTTTCCCTCCATTCTAGCACCATCCTGCCAGAGAAACATCAATTTTTGAGTTAGAAACCATAAAAAACCTTACTTACATACTTGTACGTGGAATGCAACATTCACAGTCCTATATAGGGTTGAATACACACATTCTGTATTTTACATAGTCATGTAAATCCTTGTGTATACGTGACCCGATGAGCGGTATCTCGTGTACACCGAAATACCTATTTGCGCCTTAATTAACTCAATTTTTGAAACCTAAATAAAAGATGTAATCCACTATAGAGGAAGAGGAGGGGAAGAGGAATTACCTGGTCCAACGATCTCTGATTCTGTCACTCGATGCTCCCGCAATCACCAGT
This sequence comes from Picea sitchensis, assembly GCA_010110895.2. Taxonomy (NCBI): domain Eukaryota; kingdom Viridiplantae; phylum Streptophyta; class Pinopsida; order Pinales; family Pinaceae; genus Picea; species Picea sitchensis. The sequence goes on along the minus strand of SNQJ01S0019520.1, from coordinate 113,962 downwards.
TGAAGATCAAAGGTAATTTGGTCCAATTTTCACTATTTGGGTAAAAAGTCAAAATGACAGTAAATTTTGGTTTTTGTTACTATTTATAGCATTTTTAACCCACTTTCTATAGTTTTGAACCATATTCTCGCCTAATGGACTAATACAACAGTGGATTGAGTTGGTTTTTGTAGTTTTCACCAGGGATTCTTGTGCTTTTTATCATTTTGTTGACCGTTCGTAACTACGGGTAGGTATTTTTGTTACTCGACATATAGGATAGGTATCCATTCCATCATGCACATTTTCATTATCCTATAAATTTTTCTTATATGCCTTAGGTATGAACCCATTTTTTGCAACACAGAACCCTCCGTCTGCTACACGACATATCATTATCAAATGGTAGAGAATTACCAAACATGGGTACCCTAATTAGATCCTATGCTCCATTTGATGCCCATGGCGAGATTTTTTTTGTAGGACCGAGACTCCCTTATAGCTAATACATGAATTTTTGTTGAGCCTCATTTATCATTCATAAACATGATGATCTATACCTAGAGGACTCCCAACTGAGTTTGATTTAAGCTCTTTTCTGACTCATTTTCAAAAAGCGAAAAGATTGTCGAGTGAACTTGTCTCTTTCACACTCATAAATTGGATTTAAAAGGATGTCTATTTGGTACAATTTTATCCCTTTTTCACACCAAGTAGACTACGATTATGAAAAAGGACATTTTTTGGCGATAAGTTTTGATTGCATCTCATGTCCTCACTTGTAGTATTGAGCCTATAGTCGGTTCTCACTTTGCATTATAAACTGCTTAACTCAACATTTTTTCATCCTCAACCAAGAAGAGCCTCATTTATATCCTTCACAATTTGACACCCTATACCCAGGAGGGAACATTCCCCTGAGTTTCCATCTCCCTCATGCCCCTCATTGCATTGAGGATAGGTATGTTCCACTACTGGAACTAGTTTTGCTTACTTGTGACACTCGTTTCCTCCTCTATATCATAGCATTCATTTGACTATGAAAAACCAAAAAAAGATGGGTAGGAAGGGAGTATTATCTTATATTGATAGCATTCATGTCACCTTTGAAAAAAGCACATATTTATTGAGTCCACTTGTCATCATAATTTTGGGTTTATCATGGCCTTAGGAAGTTGAGCTTGTTACAGAGAGTTTCCTCCACCGACCAGTTACTCTTCTAGTCCCTATGGATAGTTTGATTGATTCCTCATACATCTCATGGTTTCATCATTGAGTCTATGTTGTTGGAGTCTTCCATATGTCTCATGTTATTGTTCAAAGGATGTCTATCAACCTGCATCAACCATTCCTCAGAACTCTTGACTTTGCATGTCATCCATGCCCTTAGTTTGTCTCAGAACCACATGATTTTGTAGTCCTATCACACACCATGTTCCTACTTTCATCATTGGTAGGCAACCGTAAACCCAAAAATCAACATTTCATCATTGGTCATTGACTGGGTGGTTTCCCTTGGGTTTGACGACAAGACATCTATTCACACATTGGGATTTGTGTAGTGTCTTGGATGCCATTAGACTTATTGGTGGTTTCCTCACCTTTTTCATCATGTTTCCTCATTGGTTGTTATTCATAGGGTATTTTTCGTGTACCGCTTGCACTTGGCACACGTGAAATACACATAGGGTCATTGGTTCATGAACATGTTCTTCGTCCAATTTCCTCCAAATCACGAAGCTCCTGCTTTGTACCTCTTGTTGAATGATGAGAGATTCCTTAATTCTCTCCTTTCAGTGGGTCTCCTTCCATCGACTTCATCTCATCTATTATGGAAACGAGACCTACAATCCTATGAGTACCTTGAGGCTTGCAGTCATTAGTGGCAAGTTCTCTCGCCATCAAAATTTGTGAATACATCAATGTATCTTGATTGATGGATTCTTCAAGTGTTCAACCCCGAATCCTTTATTCACAATTGTAATAATGTACTCGGTGCCATGATACCTACTTTCATCATCTATAGGTTGTCTCACATTTGTTAATGATATACCTTAATTATCGATAATCAAATGATGTCTTATTGTGTTCGACCTCAACTGCTTTATTCACATGATGTAGACTTGCACCTTTGGCAGATTTTATGGAAGACTTGAAGAAACCAATATGTGGTCGTATCTTTCATAAGATGTTGCTTTCTTTTCATTGGAACAATACCTATGTGACTTCAGTCATCATTGGAGATCAAATTATACTCCATTGTATACATATATCTTCATATTGATTTTGAGACTGGTTCTACTAGGCCTTGTTCGTGACTATGACAACCTTTGGCATGTAACTGCATTTTTATTTACCTATGCATGGCCACGGACAGTTGTTTGGTATATTTTCACATGGATCTGTAGTGTAATTCAAATTGGCAGCCATTTATGCAAATCTAGTACAAATTGTAATGAGCAACTAGTTCTTCCACCTGCTTCCCCATCACTCCACTTCTACGTTTTTGAAATGTATTTCAGCCATCACAAATACTCCTCTGACCTCACACATTAGGGAGCATCTGTTACAACAAGATTTTACTCACCCCATCCAATATTGCACATAAGGCCTTTTTCCATTTCCCTATGTAGACTGTTCATCCCTTTTTGCACATCCCATAGCTAAAAACACATCTTTTCCACATATACACACCTTGCCTACTATACAACATGCGTATACACAGGTTGCACCACTACAACCCGTGTACATCGGGAAATGTGCCCAAAATTGGAAAATGGTGTTGGGTTTCCATGTCACGATAGGAGATCAATGATCCTTGGCCTTCCATATACTAGAAACGTTCCGACTCAACCCTTCAGTTCCATTTGAAGGCTATAAATATGCCAATTCTGAGCTATGGAAAAGAGGAGAAATAATTCAACTTTGAGAGAAAACTTACTCTGGAGGAATTACTTACTTCACATTGAGTCTGTACCCCTTTTTCCTTTAAGTATGAACACAATGTTCATCGCTCAAGATCTTCCCTTATTGATTGAGAACTTCATTGTCTCTCTTATATGAGCTTGCCTTTCATGGAGGATTGAAGTGGTAGAGGCATAGCTGGAAGGAACTTAGTTTCTCGGTTTTGAACCGTGCCGACATAGAAGTCTGTAACTTATTCACTTCTGCTGATCATATATTAATAGAAATACTCTTTTCTTGTCCAATTGATATCTTCAAAATATTTGAATTATTATTCCATGGGCATATTTGTTATGAATACTAATGGATTATGCTATTGAATGTGATAACATCATATATTATCACCATATGCTTGCTTTGATTGGTTGTTGAGGACTAGTTGCAAGTATATTGCTTTGGATCAAGTGCTCAATGTTGGACTTCATTGAACTTCTTGACGAGGTAGGCCTTTTATATTGACTTTCTAGCATATTGGTTTATATAGCATACTTGGGAATAGAGTTGATTTCTGCAGTCATTTCTGTCTGTTGTGGTTTTCCCTTAGCCATAGAGAGATTTTCCTCATAACACCCCTTCTACTTAATAATATGTTTCTATCTTTGGGTCTTTACCCTAATCTGGATATGGATTCCATGTTGTGCCTTGTGGATGCACAATATCCTTTTTCTACCACGTATATCTATAGAATATATCTCTCTGCAAATTACTTATGATCATCTATAGAGTCAAGGATCTCTCGTTTACTGAATTTGGACATTGGGATCAAATTTATGGCCTCTGAAAGATAGACTCTTAGCAATTGTTGATCTAGCCACATGAATTTTTTATCCCTTTATTTTTTAATTCTCCCCATTTATCCTACATACATTGGGGAATAGTTCTCATATCATGATTATAAGAAAAATGCATCCCCATATTATTTGTTTGTGAAACAGAGAAAATATGAAACCTCGCATAGCTTGTGCATATTATAGATTTTGGTTGCCACCTCATCACCCAATCATCATGCCAAGTCACTGTTTAGTCATCTCTATCCAACCCATACCATCCAAGTGTCAATCGGGGGTAGGTCCCCTTCACTTCCATGCATCCCAATGTGATAGGTCCATCTCACTCCCACATGTTCCAATGTGATAGCAGGGGGGAGGGGGATGAAACTTAGCAATATAATGAATAATTCCACAAAATAATAATATCAAAAAATTAGGATTACCTAGAAATAAGGCAATGTGGAGGTAAGGAAATGTGGAAATGTCGATCAAGTTGTGTGGTTAGGTGATGTAGAAAAATCAAAATATGGGATCCCGCATCCACATTAAAAACTCAAAAAATAAACTAAGTGTAAGACTCAGTAAAAACTAAGTGTAAAACTCAGTAAGAATGACTAAGTCATGAGGTTGCAATTTGGGTGATGAGGAAATGAAGGTACAAATTGAAGATTTCATAAATGCAGGTTCTAGGATGGGGATGGAAAGTGGATATGAGGGAAGGATTCTCACATTTGAATTCATAAAAAATGACTAAGTATGGAGTATGGGTAGTAGTATAGAGTATGGGTATAGTGAAAATGACTAAGTAGGGAGAGTATGGATAGTAGTGAAAATGAATAAGTATGGAGAGTATGGGTAATAATAAAAATGACTAAGTATGGGTAGTATTATAGAGTATGGGTATAGTGAAAATGACTAAGGATGGATAGTATGGATAGTAGTGAAAAAGACTAAGTATGGATAGTAAGAAAAACGACTAAGTATGGAAGTGTAGAGAGTAGAGAGGAAGGAAAATGAGGAAATATGGAGAGTAAAGAGGAAGGAAAATGAGGGAAAATGACTAAGTATGGAGTGTGGAGTGTAGAGAATAAGGAAAATGGCTAAGTACGAGGAAGTAGAATGTGGGAGAAAATTGGCATATCTTGGGCATCTGACCTCTATTTTTTATTCTGTAAAATGTTGGACGAAGTTAACACATACTACTATTCAATGAGAAGATGGATATAAGAAATTTATTTATTTTGGTATATTCTTATTTTCTCCTCTTTTTGTTTCAAAGAGAAACCATCCTTTTCATTCCTTCGGGAAGAAGAACTATGATACTGAGACTAGTTATGAATTATTAAAAATTGTTGTGTCTTTATGCTCAATATGTGAATGGTATTTGGCACTTTCCAAATTTGAAAAAAGATTGGGTCTCCATTTGAAATAGGTATAGGTTCAAATATGAACCCCAATTACCTAGATGATGGGTGTTAGTAAAACACATCAACAAGATCCTATAACATGGATATTCCAAATGGATCAATTATTAGATATACACCAAGTGCCAACTTTCCAAAAGGTAACTCGCACATCCATGTATTTAGAACCTATTCAATTTTTTTGGTACCAATGGATTTGTGCATTAAAAAAGGATTGTATTTTCTCTTGCTCCATTTTTATGGATTAATTGAAAATACATTATAGGGATATTAAGAGAAACACATTATTTAGTCAATTGATAAATATTTGGAAAAGAGGTCCAATTACAAATCACATTCAAAAATTGCAAAAACTAAGTCTTAGGGTAAAGAAAATTATGAAGGAAAATGTGTTAGGTCTCTTTATGGGAAGTTTAAATGAGCAGTCAACATGAGGTGCATCTCTTTAAACCTAAATCCCTAGATCATGCTTTCAATGTGGCTCAGAAAATTGAAAGTAAAAATATGGCTACCAAAAGGGTGGCCACTAAAAACTATATAGAAAACCATGTTCCATCTCCTAAACTCACTCAACCTATAGGTTAACACCTCAAAAAATGTATTAAATAAGAGAAAAGGGACCATGTTTCAATTCTGGAAAAAAGTACGATAAGGGACATAAATGTGGAGAGAGAAAATTATTCTACATAGATTATGAAGAGGAAGAAGCTCAAGAATTGGAACAATCACAAGATATATAAATATAACAGATGGATCCAACCATATATTGTCATGCATTGGCTAGCATCAATACTCCACAAACCATCAAGATAGAAGGATATATCAAAAATAAAAAGGTAGCATTCTTTATTTATTTCAGTAACACCCACAACTTCATTATTTGCAAATTAATGAAACTTTTCAATTGCTTTATATATATATATATCACTCGAGTTTCAAATAATGATTGCAGATGGAGGTACCATAAATTGTTCAATAAAGTGGCATAGTATTAAGCTCACTATGTGTGGGTATTTATTGGATATTCTCATGATTTCAATCCAATTTTTTGGTCTTGATGTTGTATTATTGATCCAATGGTTACCATCATTGGGAAAAGTGGCTCTTAATTTTCAAGAAATTTTCATGAGATTTTCCTCACAAGGAAAGGAAATTGAACTTAGAGGTATCCAATGGAAACCCTATAAAGTTATAATCTCTAACAACATGATAAAATTACTAAAAATGGGACACCATGGTGTGATTTCATAATTGTTCTCACTAGATGTTTAAAATATAGACCCTTTTCTCTAATAGATATCCAAAAAGTTATCAACAATCAGTCCAAGGTATTTGTAGAGATTCCTAATCATCTTGCACCTTATCAATATCATGAGCATTCTATCAACTTGAAACTAGGGAGTGTTCCACCTAACATTAGGCCTTACAACTACCCATATGCACAAAAGAGTGAGATTCAGCATAAGGTTCAAGAAATGTTAGAGAATAACATCATTCAACCTAACCAAAGGGATTTCTCTTCACCACTGATGAAGATTCAAAAAATTAAGGTTCATTTCATATGTGACCAGATAATAGAGAGATCAACAAAATGACCATTAAATATAAGTTTCTTGATCCTATAAATTGATGAATTATTAGATGAATCACGAGTAATTTTCTTTACCATGTTGGATCTCGATTCTAGATATCATCAAATCATAATGAGGAAAGAATACATCCCCAAAATAATGTTTAGAACACATGAAGGTGATTATTATCTTTTGGTGATGTCATTTGGCCTTCCTACTACACTTCAACATTTCAAATCTTGATGAATTCTATTTTCAAACCCTTCCTCAAAAACTTTGTGTTAGTAGCTTTTGATGATATACTAATCTAAAATAAATCTTGTGAAGATCATTTATAACATATTTGCATGGTATTTAAACTATGGAATAGAAACAACTATATGAAAATCCTTCCAAGTGTGCCTTTGGGATTCAAGAAGTGGAATATTTGGGTTGTATTGTTTGTCATGAAGGTGTCAAAGTGGACCCTAACAAAATTAAAGATATGATGGAATGACCAATTCCCAAAACCTTGAATAATATTAGAGGATTCTTAGGATTAATGGGCTATTACCACAAGTTTTTCAATAATCATGGTCAAATAGAAGCTTTTCTAATAGTTTTATTAAAAATGAGGTATTTTTTGGAGTCAAGAAGCAACCAAATAGTTTGAAAAACTTGAGGAGGTTATATGTACAACTCTTCTATCCATGACTAATTTCAAAAAAACCTTTATTGTGGAGTGTGATTCCTGATGGAATGGAATTGGTGTAGATTTAGTGCAATAAGGAAGACCCCTTTCCTTTGAAAGCAACCATATTAAAGGAAATAACTTAATCAAAACCATTTATGAAAAGGAAAAGTTGACCATATTACAAGAAAATTAAGAAATTGCATCCTTACCTAATAGGAAGACACTTCAAGGTAAAAATAGATCATGATATTTTGAAGTACTTATTGGAACAATGATTATCTTCATAAGAGAAACGAAAATGGGTTACAAAGATTCTAGGTTATTACTTTGAAATTATCTACAAAAAGAGGAAAAGAAAATGTGGTGGTAAATGGACTTTGAAGGAAAGAAGACATGGAGGGATTATTGTGTACCATTTCCATTCAGAAATTTGATTGGGTAGAGTAATAAAGGATGTAATGGAAGCAAGATCAGAAGGTATGAAAGATCATTCAACAACTACAAGAGGACTCACATTCATTTGATAAATTTGTGTGAAAGATTGATTTAATGTGGTATAAATGTCACTTATATTTATGTAAGAATTCCCAACTCAAACAAAAGGTACTTTTGAAATTGAACACTTCTCCTATAGAAGGACATTTAGGGTTCTTGAAAAATTACCACAGGATCAAGAAGGATTTTTCTTGGGAAGGTCTTAAAATTGATATTCAAAATTTATGGTTGAATTTGTTGTCTTTCAACATAATAAGGGAGAGATAATCAAGACCCTGGGTCTTCTACAACCATAACCCATACCAATTCAACATTGGTAAGAGGTTTTAGTGGATTATATTATAGGTATACCCAAGTCTAAAGGAAATAATATCATCACGGTAGTGGTGGATTTACTTAGAAAGTATGCCCATTTTTCCTCTTTTTCCCATCCTTCTAAAGAAAGTACAGTAGACACAACATTCATGGAAAGAGTTCATAAGCTACATGGAATCCCTAATATTATTGTAAGTGATAGAGATTCAATTTTCAATGGTAATATCTAGATTGAATTATTTTCTTGTTTGGGTACTCAATTGGCTCGCAACTCCTCTTACCATCCTCAAATTTCAATCTAATGGAAAAGATGATATTGTAAATAAATTTATAGAATGGTATATTCATTGCTTTGCATATG